>JAUPFT010000010.1:33663141-33873141 GCA_036936625.1 Parnassius smintheus behrii
CACACACACACACACACACACACACACACACACACACACACACACACACACACACACACACACACACACACACACACACACACACACACACACACACACACACACACACACACACACACACACACACACACACACACACACACACACACACACACACACACACACACACACACACACACACACACACACACACACACACACACACACACACACACACACACACACACACACACACACACACACACACACACACACACACACACACACACACACACACACACACACACACACACACACACACACACACACACACACACACACACACACACACACACACACACACACACACACACACACACACACACACACACACACACACACACACACACACACACACACACACACACACACACACACACACACACACACACACACACACACACACACACACACACACACACACACACACACACACACACACACACACACACACACACACACACACACACACACACACACACACACACACACACACACACACACACACACACACACACACACACACACACACACACACACACACACACACACACACACACACACACACACACACACACACACACACACACACACACACACACACACACACACACACACACACACACACACACACACACACACACACACACACACACACACACACACACACACACACACACACACACACACACACACACACACACACACACACACACACACACACACACACACACACACACACACACACACACACACACACATACATATGGACATAGCCAAAATAGCCAGCATAGCTTCCTAGGACCTCAAAACGTCGAGATATGGTGAAAACTCGATTTTTGAAAATCGAAGTGAAAACAATACCTTTCCGATTTTTTGAAAGTCATTGATTTTCATAACTTACCGCTGTGAAAATCAATGTTAACAATATGTTAAAGTTTTTCGATTATTTTGGCTTACACTCATTTTTAATTTGTTTTCATTGAGTACATACTGCGTCTCTATATATACAATTCAGAACACAATTGTGCCTGTTTTTATTAATGAGGAAGAATCTAAAGGCAGCATTTTAGCTCAAATTATACTGATACATGATGTCATCTATTCGATGCATCAATTTATTAGTAAGCTTGACCTTACATAACTTTCAATACAGCAATGGTTCATTTTCTATGCTTAGGTAGTTTTTGTAAATAACAAGGAAAGATTCTGTATCGTGTACGTGCGGAGATTATATTTTTTAATGTCTTAAGTCTGTAACACCCAAAATCGGGACATCCCACGCAAATTGGAACACATGGCAACCCTAGCACTACACTATACAATACATATACAGCATTAAAAATTATAACCTTGACTACTTAGTGCTAGATTGGATTCTTACTTTTCTTGTTCATCTCTGGTCGGGTCTGGTCTGGTGGATGCGACTCTGAAAAATTGTTGTATGTGTCACTGAGCGAATTTAACTTAAATAATGATTAATTAAAAAAATAAAAGTTTTACCTGAATCTTCGCAACTCTTCGTCGGTGATTAATTCAGATCTAAAACAGTAATAAAGAAGAAGTGGGTGTTGGTACCATTAGGTCGGCCCTGACTAAGTATTTAATTACCAATTTGGTGTACTTATTTTTGTTTAAAAAAGTGCTTTGATTTTAATGAAACTAAATATTTGTTATGCAATTATTTTGGTGTTTATTTTATATTTTCCAGATGTCCCTATAATGACGTGGAACACTAATGTTTAGTAGTTTTTGTTAGAATAAAAACCAATAAATATCACACAAAAGTCCAAAATTCCTTTTATAAGAAAAAAATTTTGCAACCCTGTTTTACATGCTCTTGGTAGAGCATTTTTTCTACAGATTTCTCGTCTATATCTTCACTGCCAAGAACTTGGTAAGCAAATTATTATTTTTGCTGCGGATAATTTATCTTTAGAAACAACGGTAATGACGAAAGTGTATTACAGCTTAATTAAATGGTACTTCTTATATGTTATTGGGATTGCAATTGCATTTGGGATTGCCGATCTCATCTACATATTACATTTATACTACATAGTACATCTCTTAAGTATTAGTAGGTTTTTAAGTTATAACCAGCTACTTACTTTCTGGCGCCTTCAAAAATATTGAATTTGCCAACACGTTTAGCAATGTTTTTTACTATATCTCCGGCAAAACTAACACGATCTACATTACACCTAAAGAAACCAAAAGCATATTGTTAATTTGACCAATGAAAAAGCGTCAACTTAAATATGTTTATAATTTGAAGGTGCTTTACTTGATATATCTTCGAATTTCTTCTTCATTGTTCGAGTTAAGCGAATTCACTGTAAAGAAAAATTTCAACTATTGGTAAGATGGTTCAAATATTTATGCTAAGCAATGAGACGATTCAACTTTATAAACTTTTCACAATCTGATTCTTATTTAAAAATTGTGAGAATTAAAGAAAACTGTGATTAAAAATGAATTATAGTCAACCAAATCTAAGAAATACCTCTTGACGTTTCACATTAATCATTCCGCAATAACTTTGCACGAGCGTACTCATACGATTTACAATAACCCTTTACCTAAATCCGGATAATTTTGAAGTTATCAATATTTAATTACAGCGTGTTTAATTTTTTATCGCTAATTTAAATTCGAATCTTTCAAACAAAGCAAAATATTAAAAAATAACCAGTATCAACTTTTTTACTTGACATCCAAACATAGCGACATATCATTGAAATCGTCAGCGATTTCAATGATATGTCGCTATGTTTGGATGATTAAAATTCATTGACATGCGAATAATCGGCAAAAAGATTCGAATAATCTTTAGAAATATTCAAATTATCGAATCATAAATTTTGTTAATGTATTATTTGTTTAATTAAATTTTTATTTTAAAATTCCTTAAATTACACGAATCATGAATAAAACAAGTTTAGGTTTTTTGCTTTGTCAACGTAAAGGACAATGGCGAACTCCTAAATAAATTTTAGTTGACCCTTTATTTTGAAATGCAAAATATGTAAAAATATATTTTAAGATCCTGAACATCTTCTTCTTCGATCATACTACTGCAAGAAGTCAGCAATTAGAGATATTCCAGTTTAAACAAAATACACATCAGACTAGGATGTATGGTATAAAACGGCAAATCGTTACAAGAACTAGTCAATATAATTTTCATATATATTTATATAGGGTGGTTACTAGCATAGAGCGAATCCTTAAAGATCACATTTAGTATATAATATATCAAACAGTTTTCTGAACAAATTATTACGTACACGTCAAACTCGGATGGATCTTATAACATATAAGATATTTGTCAGTCTTAACTGACGAATTGTAACAACTACAACAACTAGTCAATTAAGTTTTGAATTGTGTATGATTATTTTTCTATAGTAAAATATTTTATTGATATCTGTAATGATGACTTAAGTAATAATAATAATAATGGTTTCTTTCCCTTTCCCCTTAAACCTCGGCCGTCTGGTCTCCCCTGCCGAGGGCTCCCATCTGGTTGGATCTTATTTATTTATGTAGTTTTATGTACATTTATCTTTTCATTTTAATTTATAATTATATATTTATAGAACCCAACCAGGTGAGAAAATTATATAGATACCCCAATAATAATAATAAGTTCTTTATTTCCAAGAGGTTGTACATCACGATATTTGCATAACATTATTTAATAAAGCTACATTAGTACATATACTTGAAAACATAGCATCTGCAGCCGAACTAGGAGACCTGTGCATCAGCTGTCAGCGCCATATCCCCACCGTTAATTTATAGAAATATTAGGATGCAAGCAAAAGTTAAATAATCAAATACTATCTAAAAATTTGTACATTCCGCTAATATAACCTAAGTACAATGAAATTAATTGTATCACATATTATGTTTATATAGTATGTTACCACTTATTACTAATACCAAGGTACAAACAAAATAATAATTTATACTACTAATGCCGTTCCTCTCTCATAGGATGTGTAATGTATGACTGTAAGAAGTAATTATTGTGTTATGAGTGTAATCTGTGTGAGCTGTTATGGGAGAGGAGCGTGTAAAATGTGTGAGTTTGTGACATGGCTTTAACTTTTTGTACTGTTTCTTCTATATTCGTTGAAGCATGTGCTCATGTCAAAAACGATGATTTGGAAAAAGTGGTAGAAAAAACAAAAAAAAAGATTATGGATGACTTTGAGAGTCATTAATTTTGACTGCATTATTCAAAATCAAATAATAATTAATTTAAACAACGATAGCTCAAGTATTTGTACTGAAAGTGATTGAATAAATTTATTTTGAATCTAGTTTCAACCTATAACTTTTATAATTGTGCCTCTAGAAATAAGCAGTTACGCAAACTATAAATTATTAATAACTAAATAATCGATATCGATTTTTTTAATTATCGAATTTGACGAAATTGTACGTTCCCATTTTTTGCTTGGAATGCTCGGTGCAATAAGTCTGACGGCTGTCAAAACGTATTTATTAGATTTGGTTGACTATAATGATGGAATTCTTAACGTTATACCGGCCTTACTCTTTCTGTACGGTCGGTACAGTACTGTAGAATACAGCACCACTACATTTCGTACAACTCGCAGTACGAAAATCTAGCGGCGACCGTTATTGCGCAATATTCGCCGTATTGCGCATTATTGCATATGATTGGCTGTGCGTATCGTTCGCACGCGCTGATTGGTTCTCCAGTCGCATTCCATCCACTGTACTGATACGACATTCGCAGCTATCCACTCCAAGTTTCGTTCAGCGCTAGAGTTACGTGCCGCTACTTATAACGTGTTTGTCGTAAGAGTATATCCCGATAGATGGTGGTATAAATATCTCATCTACGCCACACGTAAAATATCCAGACTGATGAGGAAACCAAGACGTCCGAAAGTGCAATCGAAACCCCACTAAAATTTAATTTAATTACGGTTTAATCTTGGCCACTAGGCGAACACTAGTCGATGGCTTGTTAATTATTATTGTATGCAAAATCAGTTTAATTTCTTACAAGAAATATCATCGGAGGCATGAATCTCGTCGAAATTAATCATTTCTGAAACATATGAATTCCTCGCTTTACCGATGTTTTTGGGTTGTTCTTTCATTAAATCTTCTTCAAGACAGTAATGGCCTTTCAAGAATCTATGAATAAAGAATGCGAATTTTATGTATGTACTTTACACTGAAGATGAATACGGAACGAATTTCATAAAAACAACGTAATAAAAAAGACTTTCTTTTTAAATATTATTACTTTATTCTGTATTCGTAACTAGGTAAGTATTCCAGTTTTTCAGCAATTAGAAAATAACAATTTTAAAATAATTTTATAATTTGTCATAAAGTAATTAATTACATTTTCAGATGGTGCTGTAAAGGGCTTTTAATTCAAATTAAAAAAAAAAAACTGTTCTCTTTCAGTTGAAAAATGAAATATTGAACTCGAAAGATCATCTGTTTGCTGTTGTTCATAGGCGGGGGTCAACACTTACCATTACGCGAGTCACAAGCTAGTTTTTCGCTTCTTTTATACTTTTTACACATCTGTATTTGTCACCGGTGAAACTATTTTATTAGTACTTACCATGTAATGGCGGTGTAAAAATATCCACTATTCCATGTCGACCCGTGGGTGTCGTAAGAGGCGACGGAGGGAATAAACCAGGAGATGGACAGGTGCTGCCGCCTATCCTAACTAATAATAATACCTGCTAAGCTGCTATGACAAATATCCCTTAATAAATAAAACGGTTTTATATACTATTTTACGTATTTCATCGCATTTAACTTATTTGTAAAACACGACGTTTCGGTTGTTTTACAGCGATAGAAAAAAACCGTGTTAAAGAACATATGAAAGACATATGAACCGCGAAGCACCAACGCTACGGGAAATCTTCAGTTTGTAAGCATGTTCAAGATCGTCCCCGTCCTTATATCAGATTTGATAAACCACGAATCCTCGTAATAGAACCTAACCAACGATTTTTCGTGAGGCAATCGAAAAGATGGCTGGGTCCTGCTTTTTGATTGGGAGCCTGTAATTAATACAACGCTGAGAATGAAAAATAAGTTAAATTAAACGCGATAAAAATGGCCGAGCCTTATGTTCAGCTGTAGATTTTTAATAGTACTAACGGTAACGTTAACGGAATTACACAAAATACTAGTAAGGAGTTCGTTGTGTTTTGTTTAATAGGGTATTACACCCATTTTCAAAAAGTGTTTTAAATCAATCCTAGAGTAATAATGAACCACTATAATTTTTATATAACTTTTTATAAACCGAAAAGTTCCATAAAATTACTTTATATCTATCGCTTTAAATTTTCGCGTGAAAACACTAGCCGCCATGATGTTCTTCTCGTGACGTCACTGTCCTAGAATTTTGCTGATTTTGCAAAGGAATAAACATTGAGGTAGTACATTATACTTCAATGGGAATAAGATACTTTAAATGTTTAATATTAAGTTATCATCTATTATCATTGCTGTGTTGTGCCTGAATGCAAAAATACGAACATAAGAACGCCGGGTAAGTTATGGATTCAAGTGCAAACTGGTTTATATATAATAAATTTTTGGTTAAAACTGCCAAGACGATATCCGAATACATTGTCTATAAAAACTAGAGTATTCTTCTGTGAAGATCATTTTGATGTAAGTATGACTTATATTTAACTATCGTTTATATAAAACAAAACACCATGAGGTGAAGGGTATCGAAAGTCAAATTTTGTAATAAATAATGTTAAGTTAGATATTATAACCAATGATTGTTAATGATTGTAATTATAGATAAATTAAACTATGATAGCCACTAAACTATGTATTATCAAAATACACTTTGACCTGGTTTTGTGTTTATGTATAAACCACAGAAACCTAAATAATAAGATTTAGATTTCTGTGGTATAAACGAAAGTTGGTAATAGGTACCTACATTGATGTTTTAACATTCCTCAACTCAGCAGAACGAAAATTGGGATTGCATACGAGATTAGTACTTTCTGCTTTTACGAATTCGTCTTACATGATGCATTTTCAATAACATTCGGAATAAAACTCAATAATAGTAATGATAACTTGAATAGTTTCGAAATAACACAGCACTTTAGCTAGTTCTCTTAATCAATGACACAGAACACTAATACCCTTAGACGGGATCAGTGAAGTCACGACAGTATTTAATATGGCGAACGGCGTTTTGCAGATTTTAGGCACAGACGAAAAAAAATATTCCTAAAATTGAAATATATTTATAATGCAGTTTTTTATTTGTTTACTTTTTATAAAATCGATCATAAATATATATTTTTTCATTTTTTGAAAAATTCCCTATTGTGTGTATACGCAAGAGAAAAAAATTTATTTAAAAGCAGTTGGCAATGTGAATTTAATTTTGTAGGACAATTTAGAATGAAAGCAATTAGTGCTAAATACAATAAATGAAGCCCTGTTGGTGGCGATGTAAAAAATCCATCACCCAATTTCGTCCCGTATCGTGAAGTCGCAAGAGGCGAATATGGAAAATGCCAGAAAAAATCTTACGGTTTCCGACAGATAGCGATATAAATGCCTGTCAGCTCTGAGGACTAAGATGGAATGCCTCTCAGCCTGTTTAGCCTTCAGACCGAAATATGGCACTGCAAGTGCTGCTATTTGGCGACAGAGATAGGTTAAAAACTTGCACCTAACTAGACGGACTCCTAAGCAAAAAGACTGTCTTACAACCCAGTAGATAATAATAATCATAAAAAAATCATTAGGGTCTCGTTTATGGCTGATGTAATAGACCGGTGACAGGCAGTAGCATAAAATACGCCTGGTACTAAGATCGTCAATCCGATCCTGCCTATTGATGAATAAGGCAAATCCTCCCTACAAAGAGGAAGCACATGAGTTTAAAAAACTGATGATGATGATGACAGTAAATTAATTTATTTCGTGCCATTATTTTTGTACGAAGTTTATAAAAGTACAATCTATGTATATCTAAAAGTACAACCCTAGGTATATATAAACCGATTTTGGCAATACATGTATAAATACTTACTTTTTTAAATCATGAGTGGAATCAATCTCCCCAGGGTAAGGCACGTCTGTCAATGGAATGTAAAATGGTATTTCTGGTTTTACTTTCGAGTGTGAACTTGGAGGTGCATCCAAAGATACTTCTGCTTCATATTCGTTTTCCGATTCATATAATTCTACATCGAACTCTTCGTTCTCCTGCTCGCTTATAGTTGATGAATGTTGTTGATTGTCTGTATCACTTTCCTCTATTTGTTTTTCTATATCTTCTTTCCTTCGTATAAATCTGTTATACGCATTCAAGGTTTTTCCTTTTAATATTTTTTTAATAAACCCAACAGACTGATTTCTTTGACAAATCGTGTGTACCTATGTGTATTTACGAGTACAAATACTATTTGTAGATTTTTGCTGACCAACCCCTCAATTTTCAAAAGATCTTTGTCGAAGCTACGGAAATGCTTCCGCAGCTCCACCAATTGCCTCAAGGCTTCTTCCGTTTTTTTTTCAGTATAGACCATCAAGAGCTCTTTATTCGCCTCTACATTCGTACTCTTTGGTGAGATGATTTCTCACCTACCTAGCTTAGATAATATGGACAACTCTATAAGTATTTTGCCATTTTTTGGATTGGACCCTTATAAAATTACTTTTTTGTCTGTCAGTCCGTCTGTCAAGTCCCTTTTTACCAGCAACGGACAGAGCTATCAAATTGAAATTAATAACAAATACTAAGGTTAATAGTGCTTTGGTGGTGTAAAAATTCAAGCTTCTTTGTTTGTAACGGTCGGGTAACGGTATCGAAAACAGGCAAAAAAAAGACGAGGCTTCCGTTTCCCAGGATGGATAAACCATCTACATACATAATTATGCTTATTCAAAACCTTCAAGGCTAGCCCTTCTTGCTCTAGTCCAGTGTTCTTTACATAAACATATTATTACAGTATCTGATATATTCTGAGTCTATAATACGTATTTTATTTATAAAACTCTAGTGACAAACGATCTCACAGTCCACCTGATAGTCGCTGCTGCAGCTCATGGATATCTACATCCAACTTCAAACAAAGACGAATACGGATACGTTGTCACATCTTAGGACCTAGATGGAACGCTACACAGCCTGTTAATATTTTGCCTTTCTACATACCCTTCAGACCGGAACACAATAGTGCTAATGAGTGTACCAACCACACCTACCCAAAATGTAATATTAACACAGAACATAAAAAAATCACTTAATAACCTTTGTGTTGCTCTTATATTATTCAAGTCTCCATTAGCATTTTCTTTTTCCTCATCTTCCTGCTGAAGACGTGTTTGTTTTTTCACAGTTTGTTTCGCTTCTAGCTCCGAAAATACTTTTTTAATCAGATCCTTATAAAATCAAGAGAGTAATTGTATTTAAAATCTTTGAAAACATTTATTTTAATTTTCCAATTAGTAAGAGAATTTTAAAAATATAAACAGTTTCTTGTTTATTTTTTAAAGCAACTGATAGGTATGCCACTTTGCGCAGGTCCTCATAGATTTTTTTTAAATTACTATATTTTTACACAGAACAATTAGTCTCGATGATCTTCGCTTTTCCAGCAGCTTTAAATACAAGTAAGGTTGTGGAAATGAAAATGAAGTTATAGTTTTTCGAGAACAAGTGTTTTACTAATAATCCGAGCAGCAGCTAATTAGAAAGGAGTAAACGCTTTTCTTTGCGATGGAGGGTTACAGCCGTTCTCTCCCGCGGAGACTAATCGTATTGGGAGAGGAAGAGGGGCAACAGGCAAACGCAAACAAGAGGGGCAACAGGCAAACGCAAACAAGAGGGGCAACAGGCAAACGCAAACAAGAGGGGCAACAGGCACGAGGCCTTTACCCAAAGAGCGGTCCTTTATTGAAATATATATTTTATTTTATTTTCTAAGTGATATATTTATAATTGTTGTTATTGTAATTATTTTCTATTGAGGAATAAAGAGGCTTTAATATTATTATTTATTAAAAGCTTTTCTTAAAGGTCCCTAAGTCGTATCCGTCGTCGTCGTAAATCGTCGATAAATGATTCCAAAAGAGGTTATATAAAGAGTTGTCGCTTTCACCGAGCGATTGTATCTACTCGTCGGTAGTATAGTAAGTCTATGCTACTCGTATATGTGTGAAGTTGTTAGTTTATTGTTTTAATTGTTATATTATGTGAATTACGTAGTGACAGACGATAATTTTGAGTGCACAGGTTACCCTCCGTAAAAATGACAGACAGTGCCGTGTCGAGGAAAAACGCTATGGCTACTCCCCTCCCCTTCGGTCCGCCGGTGGCAGATATTGCTGTATGGTTGTGTCTCCTTGTCACGTAGTGATTATGTCTTGTTTAGCTTATAGTGAGACGGTAGGTATGTGTGTCATATGTGTAGGTCACAGTCTGGGAATAATTAACGAAGTCCAAGCGTACACAATAAAGTTAATATTTAATCAGTAGAAACAGGTACACAAGTATATAGTTCCACATAACACCACATAAGAATCACTAACTATACAAAATTGAAGGAGTAGACAGTAATAGTATATACCAAATTATTTAGAGATATTATTCGCGAGCTAGCAACAGAGCACTCGGTTAGCCAGGCGACATGGGCTTCGCATATGCTGTCGATAAGCGGACTGATAAGCGCGGTGCGCGGCGTTGACTGCCCAGGCGCAGGGAACTGCATTCCAACGGTATAGTTGTTTAGCGTGTTTCCAATGCACACTAGGTTAAATGGAAATAATGATTTATTATTCAATATTATATTTGTATTCTAATATGTAACGGTGGAATTTAGGTTATTTAATAGTTGTAAATAATTAGATATAATTATGTAAATATATAAAACAAATAATATAAATATATAATATATTAAATAATATTAAATAAATAATATATAAGTGTGTATTATGTATATGTGCGTATAATATACAATAAGTAGGCTACATCACTCCCCCCTGAGACCGTCACTACGGGCGATAAAACTCTGGAAATCGAACTGTACGGCCTGAACGCGTCCTTCTGACGTCATTCTGAGCTGGAGCATGGGGCTCTTTTAGAATAGGATCAAGGAAGGAACCGGAATTGAGGTTGGATGTGAGAGTGGGAGTACGGATAGGGTTAGAAGATGGGTCTATCAGCATATAGGCCGGCTTGAGGCGGTCTATGGATACTGTGACGCTTTTACCCTTTATTAAAATTCTGAATGTTTTGGCATTACGTTCTAATACTTGGTACGGACCAGTGTAAGGGGGCTGCCAGGAGCCACGTAATGCATCGTCCCTTAAAAATACATGACTTGATGAAAATAAGTCCTTGTGCATAAAAATTTTTACGTTATTGTGGCGCGCAGCAGGTGAAGGTTGCAGCTTTGACGTTAATTGGTGCAGTCGGGTGGTAAAGTCCGATATACCGGTTGAGTCGGGAGCTACGCCCTGGAAGAATTCGCCAGGTAAACGTAAAGGCTCTCCGTAAACCAATTCGGCGGATGATGTTTGAAGATCATCCTTATATGCACTCCTAATGCCCAATACTACCAAAGGTAACGTGTCTACCCAATTGTTATCAGCATGGCACATTATGGCTGCTTTTAACTGACGGTGGAATCGTTCTACAAGGCCGTTGCAGGCTGGATGATACGCGGTTGTTCTACGATGTTTGAATCCAATCATCTTTCCAAGGTATTGGAAAAGTGACGATTCAAACTGTCGACCACGATCAGTGACAACATCAGTTGGACATCCAAATCTGGATATCCACGATATTAATGCCTTTCCAACTGTTTCGGCTGTTATGTCTGCCATTGGTATGATTTCTGGCCATCGTGTGAAACGATCCACCGCAGTCAAGCAGTAGCGGTAACCCTGGGAAATAGGAAGGGGTCCAATAATGTCCACATGCACGAAAGTGAATCGGGCGCGAGGTAGTTCGAAAGTGCCTAATGGTGAAGATATGTGCCGATGAACAAGCTAAGCATTGTCGAGACCACTCCCGACAGTCTTTACGAACCCCAGGCCAGACAAATCGCTCAGCTACTAATTTAGCGCTGGCATTGGCGCCTGGATGGCTTAGACTATGAAGACTGTCAAAGAGTTGTCTCCTCAAAGGCTTGGTAACAAAAGGCCTAGGTGTGGTGGTGCTAACGTCACAATAAAGCTCAAGTTGAGAGTTAGGAATTCTCAACTTTTCTAATTGGAGTGAAGATTCACCTTTTAGAAGTTGAGTCAGTTCCCGATCAGCTGCTTGAGATGAAGCGAGTACATCTAAGTCGATAGGTATTTGCAGTTCCTCGACACGTGACAGTGGGTCAGCGACGACATTGTCTTTTCCCAATATATGTCTAATGTCGGTCGTGAATTGTGAGATATAGTCGAGGTGACGATACTGTCGAGGCGAACAGTTTTTCTTTCGTTGAAAGCATAACTGAGCGGCTTGTGATCAGTAAACACCACGAAATGTCTAGCCTCTAGCATATGACGAAAGTATTTAATACTTTCGTATATGGCTAAAAGCTCGCGGTCGTAGGGTGAATACTTTTGTTGAGAGGGACTCAACTTCTGCGAGAAGAATGCTAAAGGTTGCCAAACCCCACCTTTTAATCGTTGTAAAACTGCACCCATTGCCAGGTCGGATGCGTCTGTTACCAGCGCAAGTTCGGCCTGACAATCCGGGTGTGCGAGTAATGCAGCATCAGCAAGGCTCTGTTTGCACCTGTTAAAGGCTACAAGCGCATCACCAGTCAGATCGACTGGGTGAGATGCTTTAACAGAACCGGCAAGAAGTGCATTTAAAGGGGCTTGGATTAAAGCTGACTGAGGTAGGAAACGTCTGTAAAAGTTGAGCATTCCTAGAAATCGCCTAAGTTGCCTTACAGTTTTAGGCACGGGAAAGTCCTTTATGGCGTCGACTTTGGATTTCAGAGGTTTGGTGCCAGATGCCGAAATTCGGTAACCTAAAAATGTTACTTCGCTTGTGCCGAAGACGCATTTTGATGTGTTGACAAGAACGCCATATTCCTTCATGCGACTGAAAAGTTGGTGAAGGTGAGCTTGGAACCATGGAATTTTCTCGCCTCGTCCTTGGGGAAGACCAAAAAATCATCCAAGTAGGCATAACAAAACTCAAGGCCTCGCGTCAACTCGTCAACAAATCTCTGAAAGGTTTGGGTTCCATTTCTCAGGCCGAAATTCATAAAGGGGAATTCAAACAACCCAAAGGGTGTAGTAATAGCGGTCTTCTGTATATCCTCCTCAAAAACTGGAATTTGGTTGTACGCCTTCATCAAATCGATGGTGGAGAAGACAGTACAACCAGCTATGCTGTGGGAAAAATCATGTATGTGCCTAATAGGATAACGGTCTGGAATAGTCCGTGCATTAAGCATACGATAATCACCACAGGGGCGCCAGCCGTTATTCTTCTTAGGCGCCAGGTGCAGAGGTGAAGCCCAGGGGCTTCTAGAAGGCCGCGCGGTGCCATTACTAATCATCAGCTCAAATTCCTGTTTGGCAATCTTAAGTTTATCAGGTGCCAGTCTACGAGGTGTACATGAGATAGGAGGTCCTGGTGTAGTCCTAATGTAGTGTACCGTATTGTGCTTTGGAACAACCAGAGTGCCTGAAGGGCGTGTTATTTCAGGAAATTTATTCAAAATACGGTGATAACGCGTGTCGCCTGTCGAAACCTTGATAGAAGCAATATCAGCTTTAGCAAAAGAAGCAATTGATGACAATGTAGTGGTATTATCAATAAGGCGTTGATTGCGGCAATCTACAATTAAATTATAAAAGCTAAGAAAATCAACGCCTATAATAGTGTTACGAGCTTAGGGTTCGTGACAATAAAAATTGCCGATAAAATTACCTAAATTAACACTTTAATTTACTTTATACAAATTAAAGTAAAAAACACTAATAATTAAACACACTAATTCACTTAATTTCACTCCGAAGCTTCGCTTGTGTCGCCGAGTTAAACTCTGTCTCGATCGCATCTTACGCCACCTATTTATTCAAATCAGCAAAACATCCGGAATGTTCAAGTAAACACGCGTAAGGTACCGAGAGCTCGAGTATAGATTTTCTAGAAACTTAGTTCCTCGGGTGGCGCTGTTGGTCGAGAGATCGGCGATGTCATTCTCTGCAAAGCACCCCCCGCTCTCACTCCTGACACTAGATGGCGCTGATTTGAGCGCGGCGTAACACTGCCCCCTCCTAAGACATGCTCGTCCCGAGCATCATCGGCCCCACAATAACGCGCCAAGCGATCCGCATGGACGATCTTAGGAGTCCCTCCTGCGCCTTGCCGTAACGGCTCCGCAATGTCAAGGGATGTCCTATCCCGTGGTGCACCAACATTGTACAATTTCGATGCTCCTCTACTCCGTGTCTGAGGTCCCCTCGCAGCCGCACAACTTGTACATGTACGACACCAATCCTCCACATCGTCACGATAATGGACCCAGTAGAACTGTTCTCGGACCTTCAGTAGAGTTCGTTTAACTCCCAGATGGACTCTTGAACGACCATTATGGCACAGCTGTAAAACATTCGGCACTTTAGCTTTAGGGACAACCATTTGTAAACGACAGCTGTCTCCTCGACCATTGTCCCATTTACGGCACAGGACTCCATCCTGAAGCAGCAAGCTGTCCCATTGGGCCCAATAGCTTTTCGTGGTTGAACTCATCGCTGAGACGTCCCTCCACTTAGGCTTGGTAGCACGGGCCTTCATCCATCCCAGAATCGGCTTGATGTCCGGATCTTCCTGCTGTGCATGTCGTAGGCTGTCCCTCCACCCGTTGCTGAGGTAGTCTGTCCTGAGCATCCTCACGGATACCACTTCCTTACTCTCTTGCCTACCACAATGGTTGCAATCTTCAGGAAAAGGTCTTCTTGACAATGCATCTGCGTTGCCGTGAGATTTCCCGCTGCAGTGTCTGATAGAAAAGTCGTATTCCTGCTGCTGCTGGGCGGTGCTGTTAGCTGCACTTCCTTTCTGAGACCGTCCACCTTCCCTTCCTAGGGTGTGCTTAGGGCAGCTGGACCGAAGATGGCCCCTTTCCCCACAGCCATAGCACCTAGGGCTGTATCTTTTATTGTGGTCGCGAACCGTAACTGCTGTAACCTCCCTAGCGTGAGGTGAACGATGATCCTGTCGCCGCCAGGCAGTGCCTTTAGCTGCACTACCCTCTCGAGATCGATCAACTCTCCTTTCCATGGTTCGCTTAGGGCAGCTGGATCGAAGATGGCCCCTATCCCCACAGCCATAGCACCTAGGGCTGTATCCTTTGTTGCGGTCGCGAACTGTAGCTGCTGCAACCTCCCTGACGCGATGGGAACGATGATCCTGCCGCACGGCTTCTACCTCCAGTGCATGGGCCAAGGCGTCCTTAAGCGTCTCGTGGTGCCCGAGCCTCACAGCAGCTCTGACTTCCAGGTCGCGGATGCCGTCGATGAATGTTTGCACCAGGTTCCCTCCAATGAGCGCAGGTACAGACTGGTATGCTTTACGGACCATCTTCTCCACCTCAAGGGCCCACTGCTGCAGGTTTTCGTTGATGCGCTGCACACGATCTTTAAGCTGCGCACGAAAGACGTGTTCCAGGTGAGCGTCACCATATCTCGCCTCCAAGGCCTCAAGAAGCTGCTCATAGGTCACTTTCTTACCGAGAGCTTCCAACACAGTTAAGGCTTGGTCGCGCAGGCCTAGGGTGAGTGCAGTCATGGCTTGGCTTATATTCCAGCCGTTCGCCTCCATGACGGCCTCGAACTGGATTTTGTAGGCCGACCAGGAAGAGGTCCCGTCGAACGGCGGCACTTTGAATCCACGTAGCGAAGGTGCTGCAGCTACTACGGGAGCTGTAGTTCCATCCCCAAGTTTGAGGTCGTTTAGCGTTTTCTTCACGTCAGCCATCACGTTGTCAACCCGATTGTTCACATGGTTGATTCGGGTTTCATGTTCTTCGATTCGGGTTTCAGCTTCCGACAGGCGGTTGTCGTGTTGAGCAACCCTATCCTTCACCTGCCTTATCTCTTTCCCAAAGGTAGCGTGAAGGTCCTTCATGAGGAGCATCTGCTCTTCCGACCGACGAGCCTGTTCCGCCAGCTGACGGGCCTGTTCCTCCTGCCGGCGGGCCTGTTCCTCCTGCCGGCGGGCCTGTTCCTCTTGTCCGTTCTGCAGCTGCTCTTTCAACTGACGGCCTGCTCCTCCTGTCGGCGAGCCTGCTCCTGCAGCATCACCATCAGAGCACCTAAGTCAGGTGCCACAGACGTAGAAGCTGCTGACGGACCGGCTTCCGTGGCCGGCGGCTGGCCCTCAGACATCTGCGGCGTTGCACCACCAAATCTCCTCTGGTCCGTCTCCTGCTGGCGTTGACTTCGGGTACGGACACCCTCCGTTTCCTCCTTAGGTAAAATCGGCATTATTTTATCCCACTTCTGACACCAATTGTTACGAGCTTAGGGTTCGTGACAATAAAAATTGCCGATAAAATTACCTAAATTAACACTTTAATTTACTTTATACAAATTAAAGTAAAAAACACTAATAATTAAACACACTAATTCACTTAATTTCACTCCGAAGCTTCGCTTGTGTCGCCGAGTTAAACTCTGTCTCGATCGCATCTTACGCCACCTATTTATTCAAATCAGCAAAACATCCGGAATGTTCAAGTAAACACGCGTAAGGTACCGAGAGCTCGAGTATAGATTTTCTAGAAACTTAGTTCCTCGGGTGGCGCTGTTGGTCGAGAGATCGGCGATGTCATTCTCTGCAAAGCCCCCCCCGCTCTCACTCCTGACACTAGATGGCGCTGATTTGAGCGCGGCGTAACAATAGGTTTGGTAACATTAGCAACAGTGAAACGCCAAGCAAAACTACGTCTTAAGCCTAAATTTAAATTAAGCTCTATAAAACCAAAAGTGTCAATGATCGATCTATTGGCAGCACTTAACTGATAATTTGTCTTGGCTCGACGCTCCCGAAGTGCAGAATGAGGGTAGACGCACAGGTCACTGCCAGTATCCACCAAGAACTGGATGTTCGAGCTGCGGTCGGTTACAAAAAGGCGACCCGTAGACGAAGGGCAATCGTTTGCCGCCATTAGCGACTGCCCGTGGAGTTTCCCGACTTGTCAAAATCGCAGGGTTTCAAGCATCTAAGGGCCTTCGCTCCATACTTCGCGTGGTACCAGCACATCGGGTATTTACGATAACTGGAATTGGATCTGCTTCTCGGTCTCGAAGAAGAACGACGACGATCATGCGCTCTGGAACGACCACGACTTGTAGAACAGCACGATGCACGTGTGTGCTCTTCCAGTTTCAGTGTAAGCTGCTGCACCATCTTCTTCAACTCTGCAATCTCATCGGACGGATGAGATACATGCATATCACGGGAAGATATGGCAGCGATGTTGCAAGGTGACGTCAGCTCCTATATACGATCAGCTAGATCTGCAAGTTGCTGTAGCGAATGACTCGGCTGCGATGCCAGCACAGTTTGAATATTATGCGGCAGGCGATTGCTCCAAATCGACCTAATGAAGTTCTCAGGAACTGAAGGACCAGCCAAATCCTGAAGGTGCCTCAAAAATTGTGAAGGCCTCCTGTCTCCAAGTTCTTCATGGGTCAGCAACTGCTTCACCTTCTTTTCATGAGAAGCTGAAAGTCGTTTGATCAGCTCTGACTTGATCTTGTCATAGCAATTATGAGCTGGAGGATTGACAATAATATCCTTCACGGCTTTTGCGTATTGCATATCCAAATGATTGGTCACTTCCGTGAACTTATCGTCAGTGACATCATGACTAGCAAACTGACCTTCAATAAGCGCGAACCAAAGTTCTGGATCCTCAGGTGAGAATGGTGGAACTTTAATTTTTAATTTAGGCACATATTTATTTTCACGTTCCATGGAAACGCGCGCTGGGCGTGCCCGTCGCATAGTGACGTTGGCATCGTGGCGTGATCCAATCGTTTTCGCGGAATCACTGCTATCACTCATTTTAATCTTTGTGTCCATATCGGGGGCACCAGTTATAGTGAGACGGTAGGTATGTGTGTCATATGTGTAGGTCACAGACTGGGAATAATTAACGAAGTCCAAGCGTACACAATAAAGTTAATATTTAATCAGTAGAAACAGGTACACAAGTATATAATATATAGTTCCACATAACACCACATAAGAATCACTAACTATACAAAATTGAAGGAGTAGACAGTGATAGTATACACCAAATTATTTACAGATATTATTCGCGAGCTAGCAACAGAGCACTCGGTTAGCCAGGCGACATGGGCTTCGCATATGCTGTCGATAAGCGGACTGATAAGCGCGGTGCGCGGCGTTGACTGCCCAGGCGCAGGGAACTGCATTCCAACGGTATAGTTGTTTAGCGTGTTTCCAATGCACACTAGGTTAAATGTAAATTATGATTTATTATTCAATATTATATTTGTATTCTAATATGTAACGGTGGAATTTAGGTTATTTAATAGTTGTAAATAATTAGATATAATTATGTAAATATATAAAACAAATAATATAAATATATAATATATTAAATAATATTAAATAAATAATATATAAGTGTGTATTATGTATATGTGTGTATAATATACAATAAGTAGGCTACAAGCTCTACTATGTAAAAATATAGCCAATGTTGGGTGCTGTTTGGCTGTGGGGCCAAGAGTGCGAATCTCGCGCGTAACTCTTATTTGTATGGCGCACAAATAATTTTACCGGGTCGGGAATATTGTTCATGTGCAAATTATCTATATATAAAAAGATACAGAAGCGTTCTAAGTGTGAGCATAACTTTCCTAAATAAAGAAAAACATCTATTCAGAGTACGAAAGAGACGATTTGGCTAAATCAATTCTACAAAGAAGTTTACCAAATTTTTAGTTACGTACCGAATATAATACATCTCCCAGTTCGGAAAGATTTTCAATATGTCCTTGAATATATTCACGGATCCCTTTACATATAACTATCTCTTGGCAATCCGGGTTTAAAATACCAGCTTTATAAATAATAATTTCGCATGTTGGCGACTCATACCAGGTTGGAACATTCTCAATTGTTTGTAAAGTTTGTTCTCCGTCGATAAGTTGTCCGAATGCTACATACTTCTTTTCCATCCATGGCGCTGGTTGCAGTAATACGAAGAATTGAGTGGAACAGTCCTTATGCCTAAAATCGTAAATTGAATTAAACGTAAATTGCTTTACTTCAAATTTTATATCAAGCATAATTACAAACGTTGTAAAACATGCTTTTCGTAATATCATTAACAAGTCGAGTATGGCGATCTACTATCTCCAAAGAACGATGAGCGACTTTAAGCTTTCTCATACTGTCAGCAGTTAAGGACCACGTCTCACTTCCACGTTTTATTACTAGCAACATGCAGTAGTTTTGCACTTTTACTTTAAGGTTTTGAGGAGTACGTGACGAAAATAAGAAGTGTCGTAATCTACTAAACACTGCCAAACCGAGTTGGCTCCGTATATTTTAGTCGAAGTTGTACTAATCCAGTCAGAAAGTTCGTCCTAGGTAAACATACTCGTCAACAACCCCGAACGTAGTGTTCCCATTGATGCTGATACCGTATGTGTCAATATGCTCTTAGTCGTAGTATGATATAGTCAACGACCAAGAGCATATAATAGTCAGATTTTTGTATACATATCACATAGACTGACTGCCTTGTAGTTCTAGTGGTCGTAAACGCGATTTAGTATTAAGAGGTCTCGGGTTCGAATCCCGCGTCAGGACAAAAATCAGTTATTGGGTTTTTTCCGTTGAGAAATTTTCGGTATCAGACCGGAATCAGGCAGTTGACGGTATTTCACACCCGTGCCTCAGAAAGCCATTAGTCCTGGGCCTGATCTTCCGGATTACGAGACTATTAGAGTGAGAAAATAGAGAGTGCATGTGTGTTTGCGCATACACGTGAGCAATATGATCCTGCCCCGGTTATATGACTAGTCTCCGCTAAGACTGGCCACCGAGACCGAATTTCGGTCTGGATTATTATTATTTATTACATATTATACTTACATGAAGATTATATTACTTATTACATATTTTTGGCGTGGTCACACAGTCACACAGTATCTCACGTAAATCATCAAGATACTTATGTATTGATGTTTTATTATTATTTTTGAAATGGAATGGAGTGTTAAATTAAATTGTAGGTATAGTATACTCATTTGTTTTCGTTAATGTATTTTTAATTTTGTTAACTAAGTATTATAGACGTTATGGGCAGCAGGGGTGGTAAGTAACAGAAACTCACATATAGCCACGTGGTAGAGCCACGCTGCTTATTTTTTATATGAGAGGGAGTAAACGAGCATACGGCTCACCTGATGGTAAGTGATTACCGCCGCCATCAACAAATGCAACACCAGGGGAATTGCAGATGCGTTGCCGGTCTTTTAAAAAGGAGGTTAGTTAGGCTCTTTTCTTGAAGGTCCCTAAGTCGTACCGATTCATAAAAATCGACGGTGGTGGTCGATTCCACAAAGAATTTGTGCGAGGAAGAAGACTTGTAAATTGCTCAGTAGTAGCGCGCCAATCATCCAGGTGGTAAGGATGGTATCTCGAGTTCTGTCGCAATGTGCTATGGGGAAATTGAGCAGCTGGAATTAATCCGAACAATTCTCTGAGCACTCCCCGTGGTAAATACGATAGAATATGCAAAGAGATGCAACAATTCTTCGCAGCACTAGTGAGTCAAGCCGATCAAAAAGTTTTGTAAAGTTACAGGTGATGTGCCAGCATGAAACAATGTCTCGCTCTGCTGAGCACGTCAAGCTTTCTAGAGGCAAGGTGGAGGCCTTCCATGTGACCACGAAACCACGTCATTCAATATGTCGACGCCGAGGATTCCGATACCAACTAAGGTAACAAGGGGAGTGCCCTGAAACTGGTTCAACAAAGGAGTTCCTTTTAGCGGCAGACGCGCAAACTTGTGTCTTCTGGGGATTGAAATGGATTAGATTTAGTCGTCGCCAATCGAAGACTTTGTTCAACAATGTCTCGACTTCAGACACAAGTTTGTTCCGGTAATCGGTGACGTTTTCCCGAGAAATATTAGCACGGCCGGTATATAAAGCACCACCAGTGCTGTCGGTTGTCCACTGGAGATGCTTTATCTCATCTTTATTCAATGAATATTAACGGTTTGTAATATATCATTGATATGCAGAAGAAACTGCGTGGTGATAACACGCGGCCTTGTGGAACACCAGCGTTAATAGGCTTGTAATCGGAGCATGCACCGTCCACTACAACCTCGATCAGCCAGAAAACTGGTGATCCTATTGTACAATTTCTCGGGAAACCCTTAGGAAGGAAGCTTCGAAATAAGCGCTTTGTGCCATATATTCACGTTGCAGCTACGTTATGGTTGTAGCACAAATGGTTAGACCCAACCGGGGAAGGACCAAGCTCTCACAGCATACCAACATGAAATAGCAGTGTAATGCTGCTGTGTTTCGTATAGTGAGTGTAGAGAACTGAAGATCCTTTTCTGACTGGAAATATATATTAATATTATATAGTAATATTGTCAATTTTATTTATTTGTATAGATTACAAATTAAAACGTCGTTGCGCTGTTACCCCCAGGACTTGAGGACAAAATTGGATGAATGTCTGGTTAGTGGTAAAATGGCAGTATGAAAAAATAAATAAGAAAAGGACATAACCAAATAAAACTTATCCTTATCGCCAATTTGTGTTTATTGGATCGGTCACCTGCCATCATTTGCCATACATAGTACTCCGCGTCGATCATGAGGTACTATAAAATTTTCACAATCTAATTGAGTGTCCTTTAATCCAAACCCTCCGCATTGGATCCAACAATCCTTGACTATGCGGTGAACAGGTGTTCCGGCATATCCGCCTCTTCTTTCTTTACACAGACGCATGAAGTTCTCGCATGTTCGTGGTAATATATCAGAATACAACTAAAATTTTAGATACAGATCATAGGAATTAAGTAAAAACTAAAAAAAATTGACACTTTAAATTGATCGTTTTAAAATAATTATACTTACCATAAAAATCATGGTTCCACTGTGATCACCGTTTATTGAGAAGTGCATATAGACGCATGGCCTCTGAAAATAGAAGTCAATTATTGGTAACTGCAATTATAGGGAAAAGGAGCTTTTGTAGAATCAAACACAAGGTTAGTTCAAAGTTCAGTTCATACGAATGACATTTTGGACAGCACACTGGTAAATTTTCTGGGTGAGACTTTTTACAGCCCTAATTTGGCATCGTCAGAATATACCCTACAATAAAAACCTGCTTATAAGAATACACTTTTAATTCGAATAGCGTTCGAGGAGCGTTCAAAGATGTGGTAGAAGTGAATGAACCGAACTGGAAAAAGTGTTTCGAAAACTGGTTCAAAAGCATAAAACTTTGTATAGATACTGGTGGAGTTCTTTAAATAAAATTTTTTGGTTTTGCATAACTTTTATCTAGCAAGCATATCCATTACAGGTGATCACTTCATTTACCGAATAAAAACGAAATTGAAAATATTGACAAGCAAGAAAATTTAAAAGTTGCTAGAAACGATATAATATGTAAAGATGATAATTTTGTACAAATTGCGCCTGACATTGTGCAGTGAGCCATTAAAACTATCTACTTCATTACAATGTTGTTGAAGATAATTATATTCACTACGCATTCTTATTATTAGTAGTGAGTAAGAGCCTGTTTAAGTTTTATAAAGCGGAATGCGGAATAAATTGGACACAATTTTTAGACCCTAAAAAGAGGAATCCTTGGCGGTATAGAAAACTTCTAGATTTAAAATTAGGTAAGTATTAAAATCTTATTGATTAAGCAATATATTGTTTTCATTTTTTTGAACATGCATAAACTATACTTATACATAAACATGCACGCCTGTCATACAGAGGAGTAGGCCGAGAATAAGGACTTCCATTTGGCACAATCCTGACTGACGGTAAATAGATTGAATAGCTTCGGAGAAGCTACGCAACCCTGTCTGACACCTTTATAGATGCCAAACCAGTCCGAGTCCTTTGACACAAGCACTATAGTCCCTATAAAGCGACTTTAATGCCTGTATCAGGCCTTCGTTCAACTCAAACGAGGCCAGCGTTTGTAAAAGCAACCCTGTCCACTTGATCATAAGCATTTTCCAAGTCCATAAATGTAGGTGCAGAAATGTTTCTGTTTATGTTCAGAAACTACTATGTAATATTGCACATAAAAAGGCCTGATCCTCATCTGGTCTTTTTTATGCGCATAATTCATTATATGTAAGTTCTTTTAAAAAACTACAATAAAATATGCATAGACGTAAACGTTAGTCTTTCATATGCACATAGCACTTACACAAGAAGTGTCGAGGTACTTCAAAAACTCTGCAATGGCTTCATTGTAGTAATCAGGGCATATATGATATGTATACTTTGATTCAATCATTTCTTTTAGTTCCTTTTCTCCGCCCAGAAATTGATCGTTGATAAGAACTGCAACCTGATTCGATAAGCAATACGCTAGTCCACCATATTTCACTTTTAAATCATCCCATACTTGACGCCATTCAACTCCATTAACACCTGGCGATTAATTACTAGCATATCAAAAAACGATAAACATATAATTCACTAGCTTTAAAACGCAACTTAGTGTAAAAATTGAACAAAAAAAAACCTGCTGATATATAACAATTCTTTTGTTTTCTGGGACAATGTTTGGACAAGAATGATGCAGTAATCAGTATGTGCCATGAAATAGCATCTCATCTCCGATGCACTGCACTTCGATTATTACTTATTAGAATAATGATACTTTTTAACTGTCTTACTTTTGCCAAGTCAAAAGTCAAACAGAAAAGCACTTAAAGATAGTTTCTTTGCGATTGTTTCGAAAACTAGGTATGTTAGATACGGAAAAAAATTAAAATCGAATCTCTTCAAACTAGGTAAGACACATCATTTTATTTAATTGAGCGGATGGCTGCGATGTAACTATTAATATCTTTATTATAAAAATCGAATATCTACTGATATTACGTAAAGGTCTTTTCACTCTATACTGCAACGCTTATTTTTGTTGTAAATCGGCGATGAAGTAAAAATGTGTTAAAATAAGACTTAGAATAAAAACTTTAAGGGATAGAAGATAAAGAATGAGTGATGATGAGATAAGGTGAAAAATTTTTGTTTGATCCTTTTTATTTCTCATAATTTAAGAGATAATCATAATAATCGATTTATTACATCAGTTTGTCGATTACAAAAACATCCTCCCTATTTTTCGGTTAAAATATTGTCTAGATTTCCCCCGGCATTGCTCCTTATCTGTTCGGAAGTCTAATGAAGCGGCGTTAGTCGTCCTATGGATTTCGTAAGTGGTGAGAGGTGACGTTCTTACGCGGTAGAGTCATGCTGGAGCTATATTACTGGAGTAGTTATAGCACAGATAGGTCGGCTCGACCGGGGAAGGACCACGCTCTCACAGAATACCAGCGCAAAATAGCAGCTTAACGCTACTGTTTTTCGTGTGGTAAGTGTAGAGAACCGGTAACCCTTTTTACTGGAAACGAGGCATTCCATCTTAGTCCTCACGGGTGACAACGCATATGCATTTTGATTCGTAATAGAGGATAGATGTAGGTGTCCATGGGTTACAGCATCCACTTATCATCAGGTGGACTGTATGTTCGTTTGTCACCTTTATCTTATAAAAAAGTGACTCTGGGAAAGGACAATATTACCATAACCAAAGAACAGTTTTCACCACGTATATGCCAGATTTTAAATATACAAACCAGCAACGATGAGTTGCGTAAAAAGTGTGAAACGTTCGTCGCTGCGATCGCCAATCCGTTTACCGGGCGTGGCAATTAAGGCATAGGTATTATTCGTACAATGACTATAATTGACTGTGTAGTGGCGGCGTATTTCATTACCCCTACTGTACCGTGGGTGACGTATGAGGCGGCAGTGGGAAACATCTCTGGGGGTTTCCATGCACAGTGCAACGCCTTCCTAATAAAAATAAAACAATACAGAAAATAAAATAACCGGCCAAGAGCGTGTCGCGCCACGCTCAGTGTAGGGTTCCGTAGTTTCCCGTCCGTCACAATAAGTGATTATGATACACTTATGAGTTTAAAGGTGGGTATCCATTATGTTCGCGCTCCAGCAGCGCTCCGCGCTCCTGCAACTGCTCCCGGTAGTGGGTACTGTTGTTTCCATCCAAGTTCAAAATGATTTTCCTAGCTTCTACGCTCTGACAGCGCGCGACATGTTACACTCCCGTTCACTCGGGACCTTTTTGGCGGGAAAATTTCTAGGTCAGGAAATTTTTTGCAATATTGCAAATTTTGCTATATTTTCACTTTGAGACAATATTTATGGATAAAACTTACAGGAAGTCTTGTTGAATGTATAAACTATCGAATAAAATTATTTTTGGTTGCTAGAAATTGTAATAAAGTATATAAATTACACTGTATAGCATAATAGTAGTATAAACTTCAATTTTAGTGACAAAATTACTACTAATTTGAATTCTACACCTTTGTTTTTGGAGAAATTTATATGAAATTGTTTGGAAATATGTATATTTTATGTTTTATGTGTTTCCATTCGTTACTCATACCAAAATATTAAAATATTAAAAAATTAAAAAAAAAAATAAAATAATATTTTATCTGTGACATTTCGAACAATATTTCTAAAATATGTTCGTGTGAATTTGAAATAAATACAACGTCATGTTATTTCAAAATATGTAGGAAAACTATTTTTACTTACATTTTACACTAAAAATAAATGAGAATTTGAAAAATAACACATTTATAACCCGCCCGCCAAAACAGGCCTTTCGGAATTTGAAGTACTTTTGGCAATTTACTTTTCACTTTTTATACCACAAATTATATATCTACGTGTTGACTATATTACAAGAAATGTAAAAAGTATAATACTTTCGTTTTTAGTCCTGACACAAATATAAAATTCTATAAAAAAGACAGAGCAACTTCATCAAAGTGACACGTGGAACGCCGGAAGTTCAGAGTGATTTCTTTTTTTTTTTTTCTAAAAAACATTGCCAGGTTATGGTTTAAAATAAAAGAGCATATCTTTGTCTTTGATACTAATATCTATTGCATAGTGTCTTTGGTTTTGTTTAAAACGAAAAAATAGTGTTTTCATAGGTAGACATGTTTACATAATTCTGATCTAATTCGATCACTACTTGGCGGGCGTAAGGTTGGTATTGCGCGATCGAAAGTGAGCATGGCTTGGCGTACGAGCTAGTAAGTCCTTATAAAGTTCTACTTTTCAGATTTTTTCATATTTTCTAAACTTATGGTTCAAAAGTTAGAGGGGGGGGGGGGCACATTGTTTTTTACTTTTGGAGCGATTATTTCCGAAATTATTGACATTATCAAAAATGATTTTAGTAAATCCCTATTCATTTTTAAATACCTTTCCAACAATATATCACACGTTAGGGTTGAAATTAAAAAAAAATCACTTCCCACTTTACATATAGGCTACCCTAATAAAACATTTTTTTCCAATTTTTATTTTACCACTTTGTCGGCGTGATTGATACACATATTGGTACCAAAATTTCAGCTTTCTAGTGCTAACGGTCACAGAGATTAAGCGAGGACGGACAGACGGACAGACAGACGTGGCGAAACTATAAGGGTTCCTAGTTGACTACGGAACCCTAAAAAATAAAGACTGCGGTAGTTGCCAACCCGGCCTTCAAGCGTGGCAATTATGTCAAATCCCCCTTCGAGGCAATCTATGGGGGAAACCTATGGTCAACGGTAGACTTTGACAGGCTCTTATAGTAAAGGAATTCGTAGAATGGGGGCGACCTATGTCCAGCTTTGTACTGTTACTGAAAAAGTAATAATAATAATGTCCTCTAGACAGTTTAAGTCACGGCGGACATACGGACGTACGGACATATCCACGGACACTAGCCATCGGCGCAGGACAGGTTTATAGTGCCCAAGTATATACTTAGGCCATCGCATGAAAACACATTGTATCTCACAAGTAATACATATTATATTATTGTTTAGTGCGATTGCCAAGTCAATCTATTTTTTTAAAACATAAAAGATTTTTAATATTGATATGATCACTATAGGATGTTGTTAGGTTAGCAGTTAGCTAATTACGTAATAAATTAAAACCGAAGAAACCTTCATTAGTGACCGAATAAATTAACCGACTTGGTATTACATGGATCTCACAACTTTTTACGATAGATGAAGAACTAAGTTGCGAGACTTTTTTTTACAAGTTATGTTTTTGATGGCATCTCATTTCTTTTTGTAGATAGTCCTACCTTTTTCCTTTCCGGTACCTTCTACGTTTTGAATACGAACTACGTGCCTATTATTCCATTATATTATACATATTCAGGTACACTGATTCATTCACTACAAATGTAACTTAGTATCCTATACACTTGTATGGGATTACAAAGTTAATTATGCAGACGGTGTATCTAGAAAACAGGGCCAAAATTGTAAAATATTTTAGTTTTTCTTAATTAATACACTAAAACTAATTGTGTTCTAAATTGGAAGCTGCTCTGTCTGCTAGAAGTACCTTAGAGTTTTGATGATCGGTCAGTCAGTCAGTGCGTGAGTGACAAAATAAAGAAACTTTGACTAGTCAAAAGAATACTGCTGAACGTAGGCCCGCCCAAAATTACTTCGTAAAAGGAATATTTTTATAGTTACGAGTTAACTACTGGTTCAAATTGAATAAAATTTGAAATATATCGTGTTTATATAATGCCTGCTTGGTTATTTCATTATAAATTCGAGCTTCTAAGTTTAACCACTACGAAGTTATAATATAAAGGGTCATATATGGCCTGAACTTCTTTGAGAAAAGGATGTTACGGCCGTGTCTTATTTTTTGCTCGACTTGACGGGGACACTGCCGTACTCCCAGATTTATAATAAAAGTGCAAGACATTATATCACTATAACATTAAAATTCTAGGATATGGGATATTAAATTATAACGTTTTTGGATGTAGGTACCTCGAATGGTAGGAGCATCAAAATATTTTCTTCTATATTTATAAACACCTTTTACTAATTTCACACAATAAATGAATTCCTCTGTAACCCTATTACCAATTACAGTAAATTTAACAGGATTTGTATTTCTCTCTGCTTTTTTCGGCATTGTTTGTCTATAATGGGGATTGTTTACAGAATTATGCGCATATTTAATATAGGATGAAAATTCATCCTTTATTGTTACTTCCCAAGGATGTTTTGTAAGATTTTTTCTTTTAATTCGCATTTCATTTTGATAAAACGTCATCCTTTTATTATTTTATTGTTATAGACAGGAAAGGACAAAAAATATAACCGACATTAAAACAAAAGATTTTAATCACAGAATACCATAGATTAAAATATTTATGACAATTTTAACCCCCTGGAAAAAATGGGGTATAACCACTGACCTCTATATATATACACTTGTATATATGGAGGTCAGTGGGTATAACAGGTGAACGAAGTAGAAGCCTATGGCACTGATATTTTACAAAAATTTAAAAACAAAACTTTCGAATTAAATAAATAAATCAATTAAAATCTATCGAAATTCTAATCATAGCCCTAATTTACGAGCGGCAATGAAACAATTTAGTAGGCCTCTTTGTAATGTCTTTTCGCAGGGTCACTGGCTCAAGAACAAAGCCGCTCGCGATCTCAACTCTCATTTCTGTTACCCAAAGAGCAGTTACCTGTGGTTAGTTGAGGTCTGACGTCATGTCGCCGTCTTATTATTTATGTTTCCGCATACGTACCTGTCGTAAACATGTACCAATAATCTAATGTCGATTGTCTAAGAATGACGGGCCGATTAGGTGATAGGTGGATAGGTTACGGTTGACCTGTGAACTAGCTGGCGAGATCACCAGACCTAACACCTCTAAACCTTTATTTGTGGGCCGAGCTAAAACGATTAATGTACACATAAAAAGCACAAAGTGTTAGTGATTTAAAGCAGCGTATAATAGAAGTATTTAATGTGGTGAAAATGATAGCGACACGCTTCGAAGTTTAACAAGCAATTTACAAAAACCGGCCAAGAGCGTGTCGGGCCACGCTCAGTGTAGGGTTCCGTAGTTTCCAGTCCGTCACAATAAGTGTTCCCACTTATGAGTTTAAAGGTGGGTATCCATTATGTTCGCGCTCCAGCAGCGCTCCGCGCTCCTGCAAATGCTCCTAGTAGTGGGTACTGTTGTTTCCATCTCAGTTCAAAATAATTTTCCTAGAAAGTCCTTATAAAGATCTACTTTTCAGACTTTTTTCATATTTTCTAATCACATTGTTTTTTACTTTTGGAGCGATTATTTCCGAAATTATTGACATTATCAAAAAATGACTTTAGTAAACCCCTATTCATTTTTAAATACCTTTCCAACAATATATCACACGTTATTTTGAAATTAAAAAAATCACTTCCCACTTTACATATAGGCTACCCTAATAAAACATTTTTTTCCAATTTTTATTTTACCACTTTGTCGGCGTGATTGATACACATATTGGTACCAAATTTCAGCTTTCTAGTGCCAACCGTCACAGAGATTAAGCGAGGACGGACAGACGGACAGACAGACATGGCGAAACTATAAGGGTTCCTAGTTGACTACGGAACCCTAAAAACCTGCCAGTTTGTATTTAGAAGGAACCTTACGTTACTTGCTACACTACTTTACGTGGTGGAGCCACGCTACAGCTATAATACTTGTAGCACGAGGGGGTCGGCTCGACCGGAGTAGGACTACGCTCTCATAGAATACCAGCGTAAAATATCAGCTTAAGGCTGATGTATTTCGTGTAGAGAGTGTAGAGAACTGACAACCCTTTTTACTGCAAACGAGGCATTCCATGTTAGTCCTCAGGAATGATAACGTATCTGTATTTTTATTCTTAATCGAGGATAAATGTAGACATCACACACACGTCGCCACAGCATCGATTTTCCATCGGGTGGACTGTGTGCTAGTTTGGCACCCATATTTTATTTAAAAAAACGTCGTAGCAGTCCCCTTTGTGTACATTCCGTGACACGAAACCATAGTTGTTATAATTTTTTTTGCATAATAGACTTTCACCATAATTCATTTTAGAATAATTATTTTATTGCATTCAAAGTTTTTATTTTCAAAATCAGCCAACATATTTTACGGCGATTTACCATACCCTGTAGCTACTCGAGCGCTGTTGTGGAGAATTTTTGAACTGTTATTTACTGCTTACGGAAGGACCCGTTTTCAACGATTCTCCTATGGGAAATTGTCCTCCTTAGCTCCTTACCTCCATATTCCATGCTAAGGATAATTTAGCTGAAGTTTTGCCGGGAATTTGGCCGTAAACGGATTGTCCCTCCTGTTTTGTCGCTTGAATAATGGTTTGAAGTAGTTTTTCATTCGTAAAAATGATGCCATTTTGTGAATTAAGTGTCCGTGCGTGTGAGATATTAGAGAAAACGACGAAACAAGTGCTTTGATGTCGATATAAACCTCAAGTTATTTTGAACGCTTGGGCACCTTATGAACTTTAGTGGCTGCCATCATCAACTGTTCGCTGGTTTGAGCTGTCGTCAAAATATCTCAAGGGCTTCGCAATGTGATCCATCAGCATATTGTGAAGAAAAAGAATATAAAAATGAAGGTTGCGAAGGAAATGATAGGCTCAGAAAGGCTAGAACCCAGAGCCGTAAAGCCAGTAAATAAAAAAATTTGCTGTCAAATTGACAGATATTTGTTTATAAGTGAAATTGTGAATGGTTATAAATTTTAATCGAATTCAATGTATATAGTTAAATATTTCATTAAATTTAAAAATGTAACAGTTGTTATGCTAGAATCAAGCAGGCTTTATAATTAGAGTTTCAAGAGATATCTACTTAAACAGTTGACCTAATACAGGACTATTTTAGAGGGCATTTAATGATGGATACAAGTCCATCAAAGCGTTTTTCAAAACTTTCAGAAGAATTATGCAGTCTTCTCTCTGTTAATGTTAAAGAACGCAATAAGGAAAATCTAAACGTAGTTATAGATGAATTAAATGCTTTACCTTATAAGGCTGAATTATTTATTCCCAAACATGTAAGTATATTTGGGCGAATCCATTACATTCACAATACGTTCCTTTTTCATTACTTATTAAATATATTATACTGATGTTAAATATTAAAGTTAACCAAAATACTTTTATACTAGTTAAAACCTTGGGATAGAGTCTTACTTATAAGTAGTAGCTGATAAAACCAATTTTTAAAATTTCAGGAAGCTGGTGCATTAATCAATGTATTGTGCTTTAATGTAAAGCCAGTTGATGAATTCCTTTCAGCAAAGACGTCACATTTAATAAATAGCATTATTATTAAGCAAAACATACAGTTTAGTAGTGAGTTTTTGTGGAAAGTCTTGTGGTGGCATATTGAATGTTTGAAGAAATGTTCTGAATTTATTTTACCTGATATATTACACAATTTGCAATGTATTATGCAATCGAATCTGCAAGCAACCCAAAAGGTACCTAATATGATTATTTAATATAAGTAGTAATAAATAACTTAGCTAATACAGAAGTACATGTAATTGTGTTTGTTATTATTTTCTCTATATTAACTATGCTGATTTTGAAACTAAAGAGTATTCCTTCATAATAGTTCATAATAGTGTAGGTTTTGATGGCAAAATTGTAACACTGCTCTAAAGAATAAAGAAAAGTGTTAGAAATTAGTTTTAAGATATGGAAAAGGAATTTTCTTGGTTTTCTAGAAAAAAATATTAATACAGTATATAATGAATGTTTTAACTGAAAGTTATATAATAACTCTAAAAAATTACATGAGTAATACATATAGATATATAAATGAAAGTTATGTTTGCATTCACAACAGAAACATTGTACATTTCTTATAAGTAACCATGTCTATTTTAATCAGTACTGCCTAATGACCATGGATTATTCTATGAGTTCATTGTTTTGGCTCACATAATATACATACAGCCTTATTACATAACATGATTCATCAATAAACTTGGATTTAAAATATGGTTTAAAAGTCTCTTCTTCACAAAAGAAATCGCCCTAATGGCGACTCATAACTCCTGCAAAATTTGAAAATTTCTATGTTTTACATTTAAATTTACATATTTTCCTTGGTACTTCTTTATTGAAACAGTAAAGTAGAGTTACAGCATATATATGTCCCACTGCTGGGCACGGGCCTCACCTCATTTCTGAGAAGGTTTTAAGGCAAGGAAGTGTCCGTTGCGCTGCTCTAATGCATGTTGGCTTACGTCACATGTCACTTATTGAAACAGGCTAAAGATATAATCTAAATATAATTTGTAATAAGACGGTTAGTGTTTTAAGAAAACCTGACAGTTCCCATTTTAGTTGTGATGTATTTTTTTGACATTAATTGCCCCTTTTATAAAGGAAATGCTCATTGCTAAATAGAAAATTCTAGTTATCACAGGCATACAAGCATAATATATTTTGTGGAATGTTTATTTTTTATCCTAAAAAAGTATTTATTTTTGGAGCAATTTTGCAATAATCCATTATGTAGTAGTGAATGTGGTAGAGTCACACTGCAGCTATATTGTGGCTGTAGCACAAATGAGTGAGCGTGATCGGGGAAGGACCATACTTTCACAGAATACCAGTGTAAAATAACAGCTTAATGATACTGTGCTTTGTAGGGTGAGTGTAGATAACTACAAACCCTTTTCACTGGAAATGAGGATTTTTTTTTATTTTTATTTTTTTTATAGAATAGGGTGACAAACGAGCACACAGTCCACCTGATGGTAAGTGGTTGCTGCGGCCCATAGACATCTACATCTATCCTCCATTAAAGATCAAAATGCAGATGCGTTGTCACCCGTGAGGACTGAGATGGAATGCCTCGTTTCCAGTAAAAAGGGTCTCCGGTTCTCTACATTCACCATACGAAATACAGCAGCATTAAGCTACTATTTCACGCTGGTATTCTGTGAGAGTGTGGTCCTTCCCCGGTCGAGCCGTCCCATTCGTGCTACAACTATACTACTAATATAACTGCAGCATGGCTCTACCACGTACGAAAAATTCCTCAGCAGTGATAACATATCTGCATTTTGATTCTTAAACGAAGACAGATGTAAATGTGTACTGGCAACAGCATCCACTTACCAACCGGTAGACTATGTTTTTCAATTTTTTACAGCTAGCATTCCAATTTTTTATAGCTAAGCGTTTTTTATTATTACTATAAAATATATTTTTGTATTTCACAGTTTGCAGATGCATTAATTGGTAAACAAGGAATTCTTATAAATATCCTCAGTGTAGATAATAGTTACCAGTTAAACACTCATAGTTCTTTTCAAATATGTTTACCAGCATTAAAATGTATTTTGTGCCTCATTACAACATTAGATGAAAATAATTCAATAGATCAACAATATTTTTCAACAACTGATATAAAACAACATATTTCTGAAGTAGTTATAAGATTTCTTATGAAAGATTTGACAAAGTCACAAGATGAATTTCTGTATTGCAAAGTAAGTTGGCAAGTAATTTACTTATTTAAATATGTATTACTTATAGTTTCATTTGATTGAATATAATTTGAATCAATTAGTTTTTAATTCATTTTGAACTTTTTTTCTAGGTAGTAATATCAGCATTAAGAGTACTGTCACATTTGTACTTCAGTGATCACAATGTAAATTTTTCATTGCCTGAGGTTATAGGTATTTGTAGACATTTCATATTGTATGGATTAGTTAAGCAGAATTCTAAACCTGAAAGAGTTATGCCATCACAACAGTCAATTGCTCCGGTACCAATGAAAATAGCTCCAAAAGGTGGAAAGGTAATCAAGTTCATATTTTACATTATAAGTCAATGTTACACATTATAAGTCAATGTTTTACAATATAAGTCAATGTTACATTTGCATGAAGTGATGGTATATAAGAAAATAGAAGCTAACCATATTTTTCCATGGGTGTCACAAAAGTTAACTAAAGGAAATGCTGCATTCCTTTCATTAAATTTGGCAGACCTAGAATAACCAAGTTGGTGATGAGTTGTTAATCACCAATCCACTCAAACATATGTACATATCCAAGTTGTGATTTAGGTCAGTAGTACCTAAGATTTTTTTTGGGGTCTTCAATATTGCTAGCAAGGTGCTGTATATAAAAATTAAAGTAAAATTACAGCCTATTATATATCTTATTTCTGAGAGGGTTATGGAGCAATTACTTGGCCATGCTGCTCCAGTGTCTGTTTATTCACATGTAATTTGACATTTTTTACATGGTAGTGCTATGTTGCAGCTATGAGGAGCATTCAATGTATTCTCGGTAATAGGGTGATTTGCTAATAATGTGGGTAATTAAAAAAAAAACGACGGGTTGCACTCCAGGAGTGCCGGCAGAAGTGAAAACTTGAATATTAATGTTGTGCATTTTTGATATTTTGGAATGGTTAGGGAATAATTTTGCACGAATTGCTTTAATTATCAGTATAAAAGTACTATCACTTATGTGGTAGAATACAATATTTATTTAGTGCGCTATCATACACAAACATGACAATTTATATTACATTAAAAAGTTTATCTCTCAGAAAAATCAACTTCCATCCATAATTTCGACAACTTTTTCACCATCATTATTACCAGAACCATCATCGCCAATCTCTAAAACTGATACGATTGGTTTATGATAGCTGACCGTCTTACGAATTTTTGATCAGGTCACGTGTCTTGACGCGAGTTTAACATTTTTTTCCCATTACAAAAAAAGTGTACAATGCCGCTAAAGTAGTTTTTGTCTTACGAATTTTCGTTCAGGTCACGTGTCCTGACGCGAGTTGAACATTTTTTACCCATTACAAAAAAAGTGTACAACACCGCTAAAGAAGTTTTCACTTCAAAAATCCTTAACTAACAACACTACCGGAGAGTATAAATATGATATTTCGTCTTGATAACTTCATTACTTCTTATGTAAAATACAGTTATAGACGACGGGAATGACTGATCCGATGATGTTGAAAAAAAATCGGACAATGAACGGTGATTAAATTCCTAAACAAACAAAGAAAAACTCAAAAAATCATCCAGGAAGAAATGGTGGCCGTTTACCAAGACTCTGCTTCTTCAATGTGAACTGTATAGAAGTGGTCAAGTGAATTCAGAAGAGGCAGGGAAAGCATCGAAGACGAACCCTGTCCGAGTAAGTCAATCACAGTGGCAAAAGAAAAAAATGTGAAAATTGTTGAAAAACTTGTATTAGAAGATGCACAAGTAAGAATTAAGATGTTAGCAGAAATGACTAACCTATTCGTTGGTATTATCTTACACACCATATTGCATGACTATCTCAACCACACAAAAGTCAGTGTAAGATGGGTGCCAAGAATGCTCACTGTGCTTGTGCAAAAGCAAGCGCAGGTTGACTGTTGTAGGGAGTTTTTAGAGCTGTTTCATAACGACTCAACAAGTGTTTTCAATAGGATAGTTACAGGAGATGAAACATTGGTTCACCACTATAACCCTGAGAGTAAACAGGAGTCTATGCAATGGCATAAAGAGGGATTGGACTCCCCCCTCCCAAGAAGCTTAGAGTCACTCCATCGGCCAGCAAAATCATGGCCACAGTGTTTTGGGATCGACTACATGTACGCGAGATGAAACCATCAACGCAGACAAATACTCGGTCACTTTACGCCCTTTGAGAGAAGCAATAAAAGAAAAGAGAAGAGGTTAGCTGACCAAGGGAGTGCTGCTTCTTCATGACAATGCACCGGTTCACAGAGCGGGCTCTCTAAGGCTGTACAAGACTGCGAGTTTGAAGAAATTAACCACCCACCATACAGCCCAGATCTAGCCTCTAGTGACTACTTTTTAAACAACTTCGGGGAAAGCAATTTGACCTCAAGTCAAAAATGTGTAAATGAGAATTTTTCAGGCCAAGATGAAGAATAATTTTTCAAGGGAATAGAAAAGCTTTCTTCACGAAGAAGTAAATGTATTGATGTCATGGGAGTCTATTGAAAAATAAAAAATATTTTATACTTTTATCTTTTTTATAACATACACATACTGGTGGAGCGATGGGGTTCCTGGGTTCGAATCCGGAAACGGATGGTCACTGGTGGGGGTGACTAGGTTGCCCTTCGTATCCGGAGCGAAGGAACCACAGAATGGTTGGGCAACGGGGGTCTCGGGTTCGATTCCCGGGAACAATGACCTCAAACCGTTGGGTGCGAAAATAACGAAAGTGGCCTGTATTTAACGTGGTTGGCTATAACCCAAACAAAATGGCGGATGTGGCCCGTGGCGGGTTTTGGACAATACACTTATAACTCAATTTACTATATTTAGCTGGCACGATAAGAGCATGAGCTGCTGTGGGAAAGAACAACAAATGAGAATAGCTCGAGATAGGAATGGGCACTTACTTGGGAGTGGCTGCAAGCGGCCTCTCCAAGGCCTCGAGTTTGGTGGCACTGCGTTGCAACTGGATGAGCGGTGCGCGACGAAATACACTGGGGTTGACCGTTGAACGCCACGACAAATCATTTGCACTAGTGCGCGACGAACTGCGTAGGATTGTTCTGTGGCTCGACCGCCACAGGAGTGCTATCACATCTAAGATCGAGCTTTAGCTTCATATAAGATGACTGGGGTCGGCCGGCAGCATGTTTCCTGCCTTTCACTATTGGCCAGCGTGGCTCATTGGCCGAACAGAATAACGCCACCATGTCTAGCTTCCTATTGGGCTTGCCTGTGCAGGAAGGAAATGAAAGTGAGTAGCACGGATATTGCCAGCTAATATAGGTAGTCAAATGTGCGTTTCGGTGCAACCACATACCGAGAATATATTGAACGTTCCTCATATATTATAGTTGCAGCATGAATGGGGAGAAAAAACTGTGTAATGGCGGTGTAAGAGTGTCCACTACCCTATATCGTCCTGTGGGTGTCACAAGAGGCGACAGAGGGTAACAATTCAGGAGATGGCAGCAGCGTCTACCTCATAACGACTAAAATCAAACTGCTTGTCAAGCGTGGCAACTGGGCCAATTCCTCCCCCCCCTCCCCCCACTCAGGCAATTCACGGGGCGGCCAATGTTCGGCAGTGGACTTTAATAGGCTGTAACGGTAACTAACAGTATCAATGGGTCGGCTCGACTGGGGAAAGACCACACTTTGACAGTATACCAATGTTAATAACAGTGAGTGTAGAAACCTGGAGAACTTTTTGCTGGTAATTCTATATTAGCTGTAAGGCGTGACAAGATACCTTAATTTTGAATGTTTAATCAATGATAGAGATAGTGTCTGCAGGCCACAGCTTTCACTTACCGCCAGATGGACTGTGTGCTTGTTTGTGTAAAAAATATTCTATAAAATACTTAATTCAATAGTCAATTTCAAATATGTAGCTAATATGTTAGTATATATTGTATTTGTGTATCAGTGTTTTGTGATTTTCAAATTTTATAGAAACAAAAATTAAGGAAACAAAGAAATAACGCAATTGAAAGCTTGAAGAAAGAAATACCAGTATCAGATCACAGTTTGATGAAAGATGTTGATAATTTCGAAAACAATTCTGCTTACAAGCCAATATCAAAAAATTATTTGGAGCCACATAAAACCAGAAACTGCTGGGTACTAACAAGTGATTCTGATATGTCAGACGTGGAAAATAGCAGAGAGGCTAAAATGATTGCACTTAAGTCTAGAGTCAGACAAAGTGCAGCAAATTTATTTCTTGTATTGTTTAAGGTGAGTAATAATTCCGTAAATTGTAAATAGTGGTATTAACCGAGATAGGCTTGTAGTCACTAACTCCGGAACTCCTCACTCAGTTTTTCTTTACTGGTTCACTGCAAAACATGTGGTAAGTCAGTATTTTAAAGTTACATTAATTTAATTGGTCATTACAGTCATGAGTCTTAAGAGGTGACATGGGGAAATTAAACATTAGATGAGCAGCAGCATCTTGATAATAACCCAAAATAATTAAAAAAAAACTGCCATTTCCAACTCTCCTGCCAAGAGTGGCAACTATGGCATAATCCCCCCTACGGGGTAATCTATGGAAACCTCCTCCATAGACAGCCGTAGACTTTTGGTGGGCTCTAGTGATGGTGAAGTATTCCTATCGAATGTTGATAATTGATATAATATTATGTGTGCGAGTGCTAGTCATACTTATCCGTTTATTTTTAGGTTAAAGATAAGAAAGATATCTTTGGATACTGGTGGGCTCTACTCCCGGATTCCCCCGACGCCATCAACTGGCATGCAGATCAGAATGCAAAGAAGACACTTGCCTATTGTGCTGTCACAGACCCAATAGCTAGTAGCCGGGCAAGCACCCTCAGTGTAATATTGGCACTGCTCTCTGGATCCAGAATGTATTTGGCTCAAGCGGAAATAAGGTAAACATTTTTTTATTTACGATAGATAACGTTAGATTTTATTAAGAATTTAAATAATTCGTAACCAAAGTTCGTAAATGTCGCATTACAAGTCACCCTAGTTTTTGGGAACTTGCTGTATTTTGGCTCTATAGATGATTGACAATAGCAACATGAAACCTATTACACTTAAAATACCGCGTACCATCGGCGTGCGCCTAAGCGAGACTACGAAATTTTCCCACTAAGATTCCCTTATTTAAAACAAAATCACACAAGAACTCCACCTTATTGGACCGCAAACGGATGGACATCATCCTATTTTTTGTTAGGCAAGGTGACTGTCATAGTTCCAAATGTCTCGTACTTTTGACGCTACTTGCCGTCACCACATCTTCAATGAAAATTCTTTTCCATCGAATTTGAAGGAATTGTTACTTACTTCTAAAAATATTATTTTTGACGTCGTAGAAGAATGCGTTAGGGTTTCAAAAATACTCAACAGGGTTTAAGGTAAGCAAAGATATTACGGCAAATCCTCCAAAAGGCAGGGGGAGGTAAGAAACAGAAGAAATAGTGTATTTTTTAAAAAGTAAGGGTAGCAAATGAGTCCACCTGATGGTAAGTGGATGCTGTGGCCTATTAGACATCTACATCTACCCTCGATTTAGAATCCAAATGCAGATTTGTTGTCATCTCCGAGGAATTAGATAAATGTCACATTTACAGTAAAAAGGGTCTTCGGTTCTCTGCACTCCCCATACGAAACACAGCAACAATAAACTGCAATTTTACTCTGGTGTTCTGTAAGACCTTGGCGGCAAGTACAACCATTCAACCATAATATAGCTGCAGCATAGCTCTACCACCCCATGTTAAATGGGACTTTTTTTAAATGTAATAATATTTCGTTACAGCAAAAAAGATAATGCTTCATTTATACCGTTCTCAGTAACTCTGGGTTATATAATAACATGTATGCACAAAATACTTACTGGTATTTTAGACAACGAGAGAAGTCACGCAGTTATCATAGTGGCTCTGAAATGCTGCGCCGCGTTAGTGCAAGCCACTCCTTATCACAAAGTACAGGAAGGCCTAATTACTGATTTGGTTAGATCTACAAGAAAGTATTTGGTCCATAGAGGTAAGAAACATATTTTCATATTATACAGGCTGTTAGTGAAACACCGTTATCCTTGAAACCAGTGGTTTGGTTTCACTTATAGAACGTAAATTCAATAAATTTAAAAAAAGAGCTATTTTCTTTCATAAAATTTAAAAAGTTTCTGTCCGACACCGTCCGTAAATTCATGGATAGCGATAGCATACGCCCGAGTGATGTAATCACTGTAAAGATCACCGCCCGCGCTAGCTACCTACACTACATTCCAATAAAAACACAATAGGTACACATTACCTGTGATGTACATACAATAGTATATCCTTAATTGAGACGGTTTATATTAATATTTTATAAATTATTTTTAGATGTAACGTTACAAGTTGGAGCTCTAATTACAATTGGATGTGTCCTCTCTGTCGATCCAAAAGTCGATGAAATACTCAAAGCTATGGAAAAAGATACACTGTTAACTAAAACATCCAATATAAATGAAGTAAACAAACCTGACACTGAGGAGTGTGATGATTTTGAAGAAGGATATTCCGACGATGATATATTTGTCGACATTGATAGTGAATCAACAATAAACAAACAGGTTAAAGAAGATAATAACAAACTCAAAATAAGAAACTGTTTTAAAAGTTGGATCTTAGATATTTGCTTTAAAAATATTGGTTGGTTGTACAAAGGCGACGAAATAATGGTAAGATATGTATTTGTGAATAATATGTTAAAATTGGTTTTTCGCATATAGGTTGTTATGTAACCTTAAAGTTACTATTAATTGATTTTCAATTTTTATAACATAGATAATTAAATAAATTCTTGTTAAAATTGCTTCTTCATTAGTGCAAAATTTTTGCTATATAATTAAATTTATTGGATTATTAAAAAAATGTACATGTACTTAAAGTTAAATAGGTCTCCTCTTAATTCAGAATAGAAATGTAAGCATGCCGATTTAAATTATAATCGGATCTGGTCGCAATTAGTGGTACCATTATGACTATCTCTAGGGGTAAATTAAACAAGGATAAATCAAATAAACAAACCTGGGAGATATTGCATATCGTATGTGAGTTCAGAAAATAAAGTTGGATGGTTGAATCATCTCAGTTCAAAATAAATACCAAGCAAAAGCATGACGAAGTGGAAAGATGCAGTATCCAGGATATAGGACATTTCCGAATAAATCTAATAAACTGTAACCCACATTTATTCTTACAATATGGTTCATTTTTCAAAACCAAAACTCCTTTGGCTAAAATGTGATAGAAAACCTTGTATTGGTGGTGTAAGAAAAGCTACTATCCCCCCCCCACCCCCCTGTCATATCATCCCGTGGGTGTCGTAAAAGGAAACAGTGGGCAATTAAACAGGAGATGGGCAACAGTTTTTTTTGATAACTATTACTCAAAATAATAAAAAAACTGTGGTTGTCAGTCAAACCATATATCACGCGTGGCAGCTATGGCAAATATGGTCCTGTGAGGCAGTGTATTGGGGAGGCAGTAGACTTCCGATATATTGTAATTAATCAAGGAATGATTGAAGAGAAATGTTATGACCTCAGACACCTGGAGACATTCAAGAAAAGAGCTTATTTCTTTCTAAAGGGCCGGCAACGCACCCGCAATTCTCCTGGTGTTGCGGTTGACCATGGGCGGCGGTAGTCACTTAACATCAGGTGAGCCGCAAGGTCGTTTGCCCCTTCTTCTATATAAAAAAGGATGCAGCTTGCTATATAGTTTTTGAAATTTTTAAACTTTTTTTAAAGCAAGTGATCGATATATTTTTTTGACATTACGTCATGTTCTTTTCAGAGATGTAACCCATCAGCAATTCCAATAATCCTTGAATCTCTACAAGTACTGTCGGCAATTGCTTTCCACCACCTGTCCGAACTGTTGAAGCCTCACGTTACGTTGCTGGCGGACGTTCTGTGTGAGCTGTTGCAACACGAACACCACGATGTGGTGTTGCAAGCTGCGAGGACAGTTAGTGTTATAGCTGATGGCATTCAAAAATTAGGTGAGTGTACTTGTTATGTTTTACTCTATGATTTTTAATGGAGGTTGTACTGATGCTTAGAGTGGAGATTAGAAATATTGTTTTGTCATCACGGATCATCTTGGATCACGAGTAAATTTCTAATTAAAAATTACCACTCAAGTGTCCTTTCTTAATTTCGCTGATTTTAATTTGATACCGTTAGAAAATAATCCTGACAGTATTTTCATACCTATTTTAATAAATGAATATTTCTTGGCTAAGATTTTATTTTATAAATCATTCATAGAACAGGAAGCAGTCAGAAGTAAATACGTGGTATTGTCAAAATATGCAAGCTAGCAGCAACTCGGCCATCACGATGCGACATATGGCTGCTTATCTACAACATCACCTTCTTTGCTTGTGCTAAAGTAATTACCACGAGCAACAGTAAAAGACTCTGATGAAGACTCGTAGAATGATTTAAGCTGGTTGCCTGTGCAGTACTTTGTACTATTTAAACGACTCACCTTTTATCTTTATTTCTTACCTTCATTTATAACGGTTACTAGATTTTAACCTCACAAACTAATAAGAAGCTCAAACTAAGAAATACTTGCGTATTCTACTCTCATTCATAATAACATGTTGAAATCCTAACATGGGTATGATACAGTAATAATAATAATAATATCCTCCAGACCGGATTTCGGCCACGATGGCCTGCCTCAACAGAGGCTAGCCATCGGTGCAGGACAGGATTGTAGTGCCCAAGTGTATGCGCAAGCACAGGTGCACTCTCCCTTCCCTCACTCTCATACTCGTAATCCGATGGAACGGTAAACCGACAAGACCGGAGAGAGATCCGGCGCAAGACCAACGGCTTTACATGCTTTCCGAGGCACGGGGGTGAGACCGCCAACTTCCTGACTCCGGGCAACTACTGAGAATTTATTGACGGAAAAACTCAATAATTGATTTCGATACAGTAATAGTCACATGGCAGGACTGTGACCACACTATGATACATGGTCCAATAATAACTCAAATATAATTCAGCATGCAGATGTGCTAGAGCGAAGAAACCGTTTTGAAAAATAGCCGAATTATAAGCGACGCTAAATTTCAAATAATGGCCATCGAAATTGCCACATTAATTTCTTGAGTCGCAATGAAATAGTGGAAATAATATATTAAATGTATTTTAAGTATCTACCAGATCTTTAGTATGGTATATAGAATAAAGATGCTAGATTTGGGAAGTACTGTGAATACATCTGCGAGTTTTTGTAAAAGGTGATTGTTATGACAAATTCATGACACTGTTATCAATATTTGAACGCTTTGCACTAATTTTGTAATTTTTTTAGGGTTCCGTAGTCTACTAGGAACCCTTATAGTTTCGCCATGTCTGTCTGTCCGCTTGTCCGTCCTCGCTTAATCTCTGTGACCGTTAGCACTAGAAAGCTGAAATTTGGTGCCAATATGTGTATCAATCACGCCGACAAAGTGGTAAAATAAAAATTGGAAAAAAATGTTTTATTAGGGTAGCCCCTATATGTAAAGTGGGAAGTGATTTTTTTTTAGTTTCAACCCTAACGTGTGATATATTGTTGGAAAGGTATTTAAAAATGAATAGGGGTTTACTAATATCATTTTTTGATAATGTCAATAATTTCGGAAATAATCGCTCCAAAAGTAAAAAACAATGTGTCCCACCTCCCTCCAACTTTTAAACCATAAGTTTAGAAAATATGAAAAAAATCTGAAAAGTAGAACTTTATAAGGACTTGCTAGGAAAATCATTTTGAACTTGGATGGAAACAACAGTACCCAGTACAGTACCGGGAGCAGTTGCAGGAGCGCGGAGCGCTGCTGGAGCGCGAACATAATGGATACCCACCTTTAAACTCATAAGTGGAAACACTTATTGTGACGGACGGAAAACTACGGAACCCTACACTGAGCGTGGCCCGACACGCTCTTGGCCGGTTTTATTATTTTTGAAATATTGAACTTCGAACTTTTAAAATATTAAAATTGTCTAATTTGTTCATCATCATTATCTTCCTTATTCTTCCTTAACTTACTTCAATCTGGTAAAAACTGAGGAATAGTTCTTACTGGATATTTTTGATTAAAATTATAATGAAAATTAGCATTTAAACTTTAGATAATTTTAGATTGAGTCTACATAGGGAAATTCTACCATATGCGTTGCATAGCACGTACCCGCTTTTTATTTATGTAATCATTAGTTTTTATCAGATAGTTTGTATATGTCTAAAGCTAATCTCTCGATTCAACTTCTTACTGATTTAAGCATAAGGTTGCGTTCTCTTTATGTTTTCGTAATATATTTCCTTTTTACAGAACAAATCGATCAATCTCCGCCACTAAACCAGTGCGTTTACATGTGGGAGAAGCTCCTCACACCGCTGTCATTAGTGTTGCAATGCCACGATAATGCAGCTGCGAAGGCAGTTGTTTGCGACTGTATTGCCAACATTGGCGAGAAATCTTTCAAGGAGTTGCCAGTAAATATGAAATTGATTTTAATGTTATAATAAGTATTTTGTAATCTTAAGTAATTCATATTTTACGCACTATCAGCTTGTAAAATTAGGCTACCGGATCATGGACTTATAGATATGTAGGAAGGACATATCCTAAAGTCACTTAAAATAACAATTCTTGAGATTTGTTATTATTGATTGCTTTGGTGTTTTATATCTAGCATATAGACGTATTGTTGGACATGTAGTGAACTGGGTAGTGGCGGTGTAATGCCGCGTCAGCACGTTTGGCACTGGCCGCAAACTCCAAATCTCGCAAACCAACGCAAACCAAGCCTAACACTATCCCCACGTTTGAATTGGTGACGGCTTGTTGAGGTTTGTCAAGCGTGCGGACGTGGCATAGGAATATTATTTTTTTATGTAAGAGGGGGGCAATAATTTATTTATGAAGATCTTTTTGAAATATCCCATATCTTTTTGAAGTGAATACTTTTTTGTAATGGGTAAAAAATTTTAAACTCGCGTCAGGACACGTGACCCTGATCGAAAACGCGTAAGACGGATGGAGAGAAAGAGACAGCCGGCGCGGCGAAGGAGAGGAAGTATCCCCCTCTCTTTCTACGGCGCGGCGAAAATGTATGCCTGCGCCTGCTGTGTCGTTTAGTTGTGTACGATAGCGCAATAAATAAATATTGTATTCTACCACATAAATGATAGTACTTTTATAATGATAATTAAAGCAATTCGTGCAAAATTATTCCCTAACCATTCCAAAATATCAAAAATGCACAACGTTAATATTTAAGTTTTCACTTCTGCCGGCACTCCCGGAGTGCAACCCGTCGTTTTTTTGTAAAACTGAACTTACAAACGAGTAGCTTCGTTACTTCATGAGCCTACTTGATAGTGAGTAATGGATAGTAGTTCGCCATTTGTTACATTACTTAAAAAGGTACACTAGAGTAACACTAGAGTAAATGAATGAATAAATAGTGGCTACTGCAGCATGCGTTGTCACCTCTGAGGAATTAGGAATTAGATGGAACGCTTCAGACCGGAACGAGGACTGCTATTTGACAGCAGAAATAGTTACCTAGTGAATCACAAAACAAAATAGTTACTTAGTTAATTACAAGTTTGTACATTTCATGTTCACATTATAATAACTATTAAACATGGTAAATCTAAAGCTATTGATTAATATGATGATGCGATTTAACTTGCTGCAATATTATAATAATAATATTGATTAATATATCTGGAGCTGCCTCACGAGTGTACCAACACGTGATGACCGACATGTCTGCGGATCGAAACTATTCCTGTAGTCGTCTCTGCGAACGGGCTAATGCCGGTCAGGATCTCGGGTCATCTGAGGTGACTGGGACGTCGTACGTGACGGACCGCTCCGGGCTCAAATGCAGAAGGCGATGCTCATCGATACCGCCCGCATCGTCCGCCGTTTTCTTTCCCTTTCCGCCTAACCCTCGACCGTTTTGTCTGTATTTATTTCTCTCTCTCTCTCTCTCTTTTTTAGTTCACTTTTGTGACTTTACATATTTTCAGAGTCGGCAACAAATGCTATGTTGTGCCTTGCTCGTGGGTTCGTGTAGTGATGAGGAGGCAACAGTCAGGGCAGCTGCAGTCCGAGCTCTCGCTATGGCTGTTATGTTTCGCACTTTAAGAGAAGTGAGTATAATTTTTTTTATGGCGACACGTTTTTATATACTTATTTATAGAAAATATTTTTCGAAAAGGATCACACCTCATTCACACAGCTTATTATCCAAAGTGATCTCATGTAATCATTTTTGACAAAACTTTTATTGTGTTTTTTTTTAATAATGAAACCAATAACTTTTTAAAAATGCATTCGACCTTGAACTTTCAGTCTAATGAAAATATGAATAAAAAATATTTTAATAAAAACAACTAACGTTATTCCAGGACATCTGCTTTGTAAGCGACTGCTGTGAAAATATATTGCGTGCCTTAGCAGAACCTACCTTAGTCGTTCGTATAAAGGCAGCGTGGGCGCTAGGCAACTTGAGCGACGCTTTGGTTCTAAATACGTAAGTTTTTAAATTATACTTATGATTATTAAGTCGGTCTCTCACGTATGCGTACGTAATAGTACATAACTTAATCTTAGATTATAGTTTGTGCTAAGTGACGCTAGACTTGAGTTCCGATAGCGGTGACAGTGCCTTGTGGTCGACAACACGCCCGGAGCTCGGTAAGTTTGTGTTTGATTATAGAAGCCGTTATAAATTAATTATCCATAGGCCATTTGGGCCCTCCCCTCTGTTTCTCGTCGAGGTGGATTACTATGGGCCCTAGTCCAGTCGACTTTTGTCGGGGTAACTGAGGGCCGTAACAACATGTATGCAAAGATTGCATATGAATCGTAGACATCCCACACATATTTACATTTGCAAACCTATATGCACATACTGATGGCATCTTCATGATAACAGCCAAGCCAAGCCAACGAGTCGATATATGGGGGAGGCTTTATATCAGCAGTGTACTCTCATAGACTTGTTCAATGTCACTCTTATGTGAACTGGTGAACGATGGACTTAGGAAATGATCTTATGTGCATTTGGCTTATTTTTAGTTACTTTTTATCCGACTGTCAAGGAAGGGTTATGTTTTTTGCGTGTATCTTATATGTATGTATATATCTTTGTAATTTTTTTATTACACGGCACGGTATCTTCTAAACGGCTGGATGGATTTCGACAGCTTTTGCTGTCGCACGGATGGGCCGGCTCAAACCGGGGTGGTACCATGACCTCACAGAATGTCGGCGTAAAGTAGAGATTTTTGCGTTTCGCTTGGTGAGTGCAGGTGACTGAAGGCCCAATTCCCCTCCCTCCTCCTTAACATGGTAGCGGAAATAAGTAAAGAACTACCCCAGAAGGGTACCAGCACCCCTGGTGACGGAGAATCCCTCGCTGAGCATCCACGACAAAGTTATACTCTTCCTGAGCGTGGGTGTTCAAGATTCCACGCGTATTCTGCTGAGGTCGGGGTTGGGGGGGGGGGGGGGAAGGCGCAATTCCGCTCGCGACATAAACTGTTCGGGGCCAGCGGAGCAACAACACCAAGGCGACCCCTGCCACGCTATCCGTGAATTTTTGCAACATCAGTGGACTTGATTCCAACCTTAACGTCCACTACCATCTGGAGACGGCGAAGCTGGCCTTGCTCTTTTTGACCGAGACTTAGGTGTCCTCTCCAGCTGATACTTCATATCTCTCATACCCGGGGTACAGAAACAGAAACAGAAACTTTTTTATTCAATATGGATTATATAAATAGTAGGTACTTATTGAAAGTCACATTTTTTTTTCATTATTACTGGTTCACAAAAAAATCCTCTGTCCTGGGAAGAATCAGCAAGAAACCCAGCGGGACTATTTTTTTTAAATAACAGCTTACAATCACGTATGTTACAATTAACAACACAAAACAAATTAGAAATAGCTTTGTGGCGGTCACCCTTCCCAGGGGTTATTATCACCCATAAATTCCTTAATATTATAATAACTCTTTTTATACAAACTTAGTTTAATAAAGTTTTTGAACTTTGTGTGTGTCAAATTTTGTATATGTTCTGGGATTTTGTTGTAAGAGTCGACATCGCCCCAAGAATGAATTACTCACTCGGTGGAGTCTATTAACTGGTACTACTAGCGGGTGTCTCTTCCTAGTATTTGCAGAATGAATATCAATTATTTATGCAAAACTACTTTTATTTTTGTGTACGTACATTACATTTTCATAAATGTAGTCAGGGGCCAAAGTTAATATATTAATTTCCTTAAATTTTTCCCAAGTCCAAGGAAACTTCTGTCAGCTATCTCTTCAATCTGCACAGAGAGGACGACTAACTGGCCCATGCCGCAAAAGGAGAAAGCCGATCTGTTAGACTCTCTCTTTGCGTCCAACTCGACTCTCGATGACGAGGGGATCACCGCCAACCATCCCGCGATGTGAGTGCTCCATGTGAGATGTTCGGTTTACACGGCGCTCGGTTCGCAAAGTACTCCTCTCCCTGCAAGTCTAGTGGACCAAATGAAATCCCTCCCATTGTGCTGAAGACGTGTGCTTCAGAGTTGTCGCCGATTTTGACGCTTTTTTCCGGTACTCTTACTCCCGAGGCGTAGTCCCAAATTCGTAGAAGACTGAGAGCTTTGGTCCACTCGATCCTTAAAAAAGGCGACCACTCAGACCCGTCCAACTACAGGCCTATCGCCATCACCTTGTTCTCCAAAATAATGGGGTCGATTGTAACCTGCCAGCTCATGAGGTACCTTGAGGATCACCAGCTATTAGAGACCACCAGTACGGTTTCCTTCGTGGTCGATCAGCTGGTGATCTTTTGTGGTCTACCTTACTCATAGATGGGCGGAGGCAGTAGAGTCCACGGCATTGGCCGTTAGCTTGGATAAAGCGAAGGCTTTCGATCGGGTCTGAGACAAAGCGCTTCTTTCGAAGCTCCCTTCCTATGGGCTTCCCGAGAAATTGTGCGATTGGATCACTAGTTTTCTTGCTAATCGGAGCGTCAAGGTCGTGGTAGTCGGTGCATGCTCTGATAATAGGCTAATTAACGCTGGTGATCCACAAGGCTGCGTACTAGCACCAACACTGTTTCTTCTGCGTATCAATTACATGTTGCAAACTGATAAAATTCATTGCTATGCGGACGACAGCACTGGTGATGCCTTATCCTGCCACACCGACCGTGCCAATATTTCTCGGACAAACGTCGCCGAGTACTAGGACAAAGTCGAGTCTTTGCTTAACAAAGTCTCGGATTGGGGGCGACTAAATCTAGGCCAATTCAATCCTCAGAAGACACAAGTTTGCGCGTTAACCGTTAAATAGAACCTCTTTGTCGTATCTCCTAAGTTTGAAGGCACTCTCCTTGCTGCCTCAGCTAGCAGTGGAATCCTCGACGTCGACATATCGAAAAGTGTGCAGTTTCGTGGATGGGAAGGCAAAATTGGCCTCTAAAAAGCTTGACATGCTCAGCAGAGCGACAGTATTTGATGCCGGCACATCGCTTGCAACTTTTCAAAGCGCAAGTTCGGCCTCACGTAAAATCATCATCATCATCATCATCATCATCATCATTATCATCATCATCATTACAGCCCTTCACAAGTTCACTGCTGAACATAAGCTTCCCCCAATGTGTGCCAGAAAGCACGGTCCTGAGCCGCCTGCATCCATCTACTTCCTGCATGTCTTACCAGGTCGTCACTCCATCTGGTGGGAGGTCGCCCTATACTTCGCCTACCGCTACGAGGCTGCCACTCGAGAACCTTTTTTGTTCTTCGAGCTATATGGCCGGCCCATTGCCACTTCAGCTTACTAATCCGTTGGGCTATGTCGGTCTCTCTGGTTCTACTGCGAATATCCTCATTTCTAAGTTTATCACGCAGAGAAACTCCGAGCATAGCCCTCTCCATAGCTCGCTGAGCGACTTTGAGCGTCCTCATACGGCCAGCAGTGAAGGACCACGTCTCAGTTCCTTAGGTCATCACTGGCAGCACGCACTGGTTGTACAGTCTCGTTTTGAGGTTTTGAGGTATAGCTGACGAGAAGATGTATCGTAATTTCCCGACCGCTGTCCAACCGTGTTGAATCCGTCGATTGAGCTCTCGGTTGAAATTGGACTTACCTAGTCGGATTATTAATCCTAGGTAAACGTATTCGTCAACAAGCTTAGCGCTCCCAACAACTACCGGCATAGGTGTGACATGGAAATTAAACATGATCTTTGTTTTGTCCATGTTCATCTTAAGACCTATCCGTTGGGAAACACTATTGCGGTCATTGAGCGTAGTGCTGAGGTCCTATATATATCGCCTATATCGTCGGCAAATCGAAAGTGGGTGATGTACTCGCCATTGATGTTAATACCGTGTCCTTTCCAGTCCAGTAGCTTGAAAACGTCTTCCAACGCAGCGGTGAAGAGTTTCGGGGATATAACGTCACCCTGTCTTACACCTCTCTGCCGTTGGATAGGTTTCGTACTCTGGTTCTGTACTTGGATGGCCATCGTAGCCCTACTGTACAAAAACTTCAGCACTTCAATATACCGACAGTCCACTTGGCACCGCCGAAGGGACTGTAGCACTGCCCAAATTTCGACAGAATCAAAGGCTTTCTTATAGTCCACATACGCCAGGCAAAGTGGCAGATTGTACTCTTCGAACTTAAGTACAATTTGCCGAAGGGTATTGTTGCGCGCCTAAGTTGACGTCTGGCACTAGCGCCATCTAGTGTCGGGTAACAGAGCGAGGAGAGCTTTCCAGAAAATGACATGACTAATCTTTTAACCAACAGCGCCATCTAGTAACGAATTGAAGAACTAAGCTTTCTAGAAGCCTCACACTCGAACTTTCTGCATCTAGTCGGCCGGCGCCCGTGTCTACGGGAATATTCTGGATGTTTCGGCGTAAAAGTGTATTTAAACCCGCTGCATGCCGCGATCGGGGCAGTATTGAATTTGGCGAGACAAGCGAAGCTTCGGAGCGAAATAAAGTGAATCAGTGTTATTAATTATTAGTGTTTTGAGTTTTAATTGGTGTTCGATAATAAAAGTATAAATTTTGGTAATTCAATCGGCAGTTTTTATTGTCACGAACCTCAAGCTCGTAACAATTGGTGTCAGAAGTGGGATAAAATCATGCCGATTTTACCTAAGGAGGAAACGAAGGGTGTCCGTACCCGAAGTCAGGAGACGGACCAGAGGAGATTTAGTGGTGCAACGCCGCAGACGTCGGGGGGCCAACTACCAGCCACGGAGGCTAGTCCGTCAGCAGCTCCTACACCTGCAGCACCTGACTTAGGTGCTCTCATGATGCTGCTGCAGGAACAGGCTCGCCGACAGGAGGAACAGGCCCGTTGGTTGAAAGAGCAGCAGGAGGAACAAGCCCGCCAGCAGGCGGAACAGGCACGCCGATTGGAAGAGCAGCTGCGTGGTAAACAAGAGGAACAGGCCTGTTGGTTGGAAGAGCAGCTGCAGCGCGGGCAGGGAAACAGACCCGTCGCTTAGAAGAGCAGCTCAAACGTGATAATGAAGAGCAGATGCTTCTCATTAAGGACCTTCACGCTACCTTCGGGCAAGAGATAAGTAAGGTGAAAGATAAGGTTGCTCAACATGACAACCGCCTGTCGGTAGCAGAAACCCAAATCGTCGAAGTACACATGGCTGACATGAAGAAATCACTGGACGAACTTAAACTTGGGGATGGAACTACAGCTCCCGTAGTAGCTACAACACCTTCGCTACGGGGATTCAAAGTGCCGCCGTTCGACGGGAATTCTTCCTGGTCGGCCTACAAAATCCAGTTCGGGGCCGCCATGGAGGCGAACGGCTGGAATAAAAGCCACGCAATGAATGCACTCACCCTAGGCCTGCGCGACCAAGCCTTAACTGTGTTGGAAGCTCTCGGTAAAAAAGTGACCTACGAGCAGTTCCTTCATTGGAGGCTTGATATGGCGACGCTCACCTGGAACACGTCTTCCGTACGCAGCTTAAAGATCGCGTGCAACGCAGCAACGAAAACCTGCAGCAGTGGCCCTTTGAGGTGGAGAAGATGGTTCGAAAAGCTTACCAATCTGTACCTGCGCTCATTGAAGGGAACCTGGTGCAGTCATTCGTCGACGGCATCCGCGACCTTGAAGTCAGAGCTGCCGTGAGGCTCGGACACCACGAGACGCTTAAGGACGCCTTGGCCCCATGCACTGGAGGTGGAAGCCGTGCGGCAGGACCTTCGCTCACATCGCGTCAGGGAGATTACGGCAGCTATAGTTCACGACCGAAATAAAGGATACAGCCCTAGGTGCTATGGCTGTGGGGAAAGGGGCCATCTTCAATCCAGCTGCCCTAAGCGAACCGTAGAAAGGGGAGGTGAACGATATCAGGAGGGTGGTGCGGCTAACAACCCCGCCCAGCAGCAGCGGGGAAACGAGTAAAAATCCGGAAGGACAAGTTGCGAGGTGGATTGAACTACTGCAGGAATACGCCTTTGAGATCGAAAATCGCTGCGGGAAATCTCATGGCAACGCAGATGCATTGTCAAGAAGACCTTGTCCTGAAGATTGCAAACATTGTACTAGGCAGGAGAGTAAGGAAGTGGTATCCCTGAGGATACTCAGGACAGACCACCTCAGCAACGAGTGGAAGGACAGCTAAAAACATGCACAGCAGGAAGATCCGGACATCAAGCCGATTCTGGAATGGTTGAAGGCCAGTGCTCCCAAGCCCAAGTGGAGCGACGTCTCAGCGATGAGTTCGACCACTAAAAGCTATTGGGCCCAATCGGACAGCTTGCTGCTTCAGGATGGAGTTCTGTGCCGTAAATGGGAAAATGTTCGGGGAGACAGCTGTCATTTGCAAATGGTTGTCCCTAAAGCTAAAGTACCGGATGTTCTACAGCTGTACCATAATGATTATTCAGGAGGCCATCTAGGAGTTAAACGAACTCTACTGAAGATCCGAGAACGGTTTTACTGGGTCCACTGTCGAAACGATGTCGAGGACGGGTGTCGCAAATGTACAAGTTGTGCGGCTGTAAAGGAACCTCAGACTCGTAGTAGAGGTGCATTGAAGTTGTACAATGTTGGTGCACCATGGGAGAGAATAGCCATTGACGTGGCGGAACCGTTTCCGGAGAGTGAAAGCGGTAACAAGTATTTCATGGTTGTGATGGATTACTTTACACAAGTGGCCAGAAGTCTTCGCCATTCCAAATCAAGAAGCTTCCGACCGGAAAATGAACAACAAAGGGTTCGACGAAGGTTCACTAGTGTGGCTGCACAATCCAGTCCGCAGCAAAGGGAAATCCGCTTCCTAAGCTTCAAGATAAATGGGACGGCCCGTACCGGATTGTGACCAGGAACAACGATGTAACCTACCGGATACAGAAAGGCGCAAGAGGGACTCGGGACGCGTAGATTGCCTGGCGCGTTATTATGGGGCCGATAATGCTCGGGACGAGCATGTCTTAAGAGGGGGCAGTGTTGCGCGCCTAAGTTGACGTCTGGCACTAGCGCCATCTAGTGTCGGGCAACAGAGCGAGGAGAGCTTTCCAGAAAATGACATGACTAATCTTTTAACCAACAGCGCCATCTAGTATCGAATTGAAGAACTAAGCTTTCTAGAAGCCTCACACTCGAACTTTCTGCGTCTAGTCGGTCGGCGCCCGTATCTACGGGAATATTCTGGATGTTTCGGCGTAAAAGTGTATTTAAACCCGCTGCATGCCGCGATCGGCGGCAGTATTGAATTTGGCGAGACAGGCGAAGCTTCGGAGCGAAATAAAGTGAATCCGTGTGATTAATTATTAGTGTTTTGAGTTTTAATTGGTGTTCGATAATGAAAGTGTAAATTTTGTTAATTCAATCGGCAGTTTTTACTGTCACGAACCTCAAGCTCGTAACAGTATGTATGTGGTCTATGGTGCTAAAGCCTTTTCGGAAGCCCGCTTGTTCGGGATGCTGGAAGTCGTCGAATCTGCGTGCGAGACAATTCGTAAAGACTCTCGAAATCAGCACGTAGACGCGGCTCAGTAGGGATATCGGTTTGTAGTTCTTCAAGAGAGCGTTGTCGCCTTTCTTGAAGAACAAGACCACCGCACTTCTGCTCCACACCTCGGGAGTAGTGCTATCATGGAGGACGGAATTAAAGAGCCTCGCCCAGAGCCTTGCCGTGTTTATGGTGCTGGAGAGCCAATATAATCTCTGACGTGCTGGATATCATCGCAATAAAGTCGGATAAAACTTGCTCTTTGATCGTTTCTCACACTTGCGTGTGGCTCCAACGATGATGTGTACAGCTCCCCATAGTACCTCTCAACCTCTCAAAATCTCAGGTGCCCCGGCTACGATGCTGCCACAATCAGTCTTCAGCTTCAACAGTTGGCTCTTTCTGACAGACAGATCCCTGGCAAAGACCTTGGAGCCTTGTTTTCGCTCAATCGCTCCTTCAATACGAGCTGTATTGAAGTTGCGTAAGTCCCGCCGCATGTATGCATACATGCCCCCGGCCACCGTAGGCGCGGGCCTGTGGACGGCGAGCAATGGGTAGCTCGCCGTCCGTCCGTCTAACGACGACAGGCCGTGTCGACGGCGCGTTTTGTTCCACGCGCGCCTCAAAGAGCTGTCAGCAGCGTGAAGGGGCCCGCAAGGGCCGACGCCTGCCGGGGCTGCGGGCTGTTCGAAAGAGATACCGCGGCTCCGGAACGTAAGGGCACTGAAGGAACACGGATGGTTTTTAGTCAGTAGAAGTCTGACACTCCCTTACGCTCCACCCAGAGCGAAAGGCGTCATTAGATGATTTTCCATCTGCAAAAAAAAATGTATGCATACATGGAATACTGTTCTCAAATCTGGGCAGGGGCACCCCAGTGCCAACTTCTTCCACTTGACTGTTCTTTTTGAGTTCTTTCTAATCGGCATGATTTACTGCCGCTGCGTAGGGATGTTGTATCTACCATGGGGAGTATTCAGAGAAATTATTCGGATTGTTCCAGCCATCAAATTTAACGAACGCACATCGCGTCAAATTTCACGAAACCATCCTCACCATCTGGATGCTTGGCGGTTCCCCATTGTGCGTTTTACTAGGAGTTTTCTTTCTCGTACAACTTCTTTGTGGAATTGTTTACCACCGGTGAATTTTCCGGACCGATACGACTTAGGGACCTTCAAAATAAGAGCTTACTCCTTTCCAAAAGGCCGGCAACGCACCTGCAATTCCCCTGGTGTTGCGGTTGTTCATGGGCGGTGGTAGTCACTTACCATCAGGTGAGCCGCATGTTCGTTTGCCCCCTCTTCTATAAAAAAGGTATTGTTAATTTCATTAAAAACCCAAGTGTACTACTACTTACTCATTAGATAGCTGTTTGAAAAAAAATTGCGGATATTTGGCGCGAAATAGTAATACTAATACGTTAATTTTTTTTAAGAAAATAACCAAATCTATCGAGTAGGGTATCAAAATAAAGGAAATTAAAAGGGGATTACAAATATATATGTAAGTTATACGTTTAAATTTTAATTAGGAATAATAAATTGTCATATCTACATTTTGAAGTAACAGTTTTTTATCATAAGTGTTCCGGAACACTAAAAAGTCTAAGATAATAATTTAAAAAATCGAAAACCCGACTGCAAAAAAAAGCTATTTAAAAGTAATGCACTAAAAAGACCGAAAAGGTTGAGAATAGAAAACAAAATTAAAATAAACTATAAACAAAGTAAATTCTACTTCGGTTTTACAGACTATATTATTATGACCTTAAAGCCTAAGTAAAATACCCGCCTTAAGTTTAGTTAACACAAAAACTCTCTGATCACACTCTTAATCTCATGGCTGTTAGACGGGAAATGAAGCTGCAGTATTCAGTAGATTTGACAGTATAAAGTCATCTGAACAGACATCTCCAAATGCATGCAGCGAGACTTCGTAATTTTACCTTTTGAGCGCCGCGCCAAAAACGCACTACCGTGTTCTGTACGCCAAAGCGAAAAGTAAACAAAAATACCTACGAAAAAAATATTGTTGCCAATAGTTGATACATATATCGATAACACAAAATAACTTGATTTTGTTGGTTTTTTATGCAATAAACGACTCTTTATGATCTGGTATGTTTTATTTAATCTTGTGCTGTACTTGCTTGCACTCTTTTTATATGTGTACTTTGTACATAAATAAAAACAAACAATAACAATAAAATAGTAGTAAACTAGCTGACCTTCATTTTTGGTTTCAGTCAATATTCTAGATTGAGAAAGAAAATCGCACAACACAAAATGTAAAATTGCTCGTCATACCTTAGGAAAAAAAAACATTTATTATTTGTAATTTTAAATTATTAAAATAAAAAAAATCATCATCTCTTTCCAAAATGCGAACGAGTTCTGAGGAATCGTTCATGTTGCACTGCACTACTTTTTCCGCTATTCGTTTATGACGTCATCAGGGTGTCGTCTTACTAATTTTCTTTTATTTATGTAATTGATGATAGTTTTATGTTTCCTATCTTTTGTTTTATTCAAATATCTATAATAATTTAAAAAATAACGCGTTTGCGTTTAATTTTGAATAGTTTTCAATAAATCTATGCCTAACGCATTACAACACTAGCGGTCAAACATAGACGACTTTGGCGTGCTGGACATAGTATTTGCTTAGATAAAAATCCATTTTTTTAGTTCAATGTTTCTTAGTACTTGTTGCTCTAGGAGACTTGTTTTTTATACTTACATGTTGCTGGGTTATTCTTTTTTGAGGGGTGTAGAATTAAAATACCAGTAATAATTTTCCAATATCTATATTTCATATTTTTGTGGGCCGGGTTTTTTGTCAACTATAGACGTCGTTGGCGCTCAGAGCTCGCAGGTGCTTGTCACGTATAGGAGACTTTGGCGCTCAAAAGGTTAATACTGTTTGTATTGAAGAAGCAATCGAGCGGAACCAAGACTTTGCCAGAGATCTGTCTGCCAGAAAGAGCCAACTGTCAAAGCTAAAGAACGATTTTGGCAGCATCGTTACCGGGGCACCTGAGATTTTGAGAGAGATTGAGGGGTTCTATGGGCAGCTGTACACGTCATCGTTGGAGCTACACGCAAGTGTGAGAAACGATCCAAGAGCAAGTTTTATCCGACACTATTCCGATGATATCCAGGACCTCAGAGATTATAATGGCCCTCCAGGACCATAAAAATGGCAAGCGTCAGTCGGGGACTCGATTGTATTTCCGGTTCCGATATTTTTGAGTGCTTAATCACCTCGGACTGGCCCATCACTGTGCTGCATAATGCGGACCATGAGTAGCAAAGAATATGCATTTGTATTATTACGCAGATAGCAAATTGTCTAGATCTATTGATTGTGCGGGAAAAACAACAAGGTTCTTTGAAGTGCGTAGTAAAACTGACATTGATCGACATATGGCAAATGTTGGCAAACCTTTGCAGAGTTATAGTATTCATTTACTTATCGACCTATACTTACGAATTTCTTCATTTGTGAATATGTAGGTGAAGCATTAGGATTGTCAACGGAGGTTAAGGAATATGTCTTTGTAATATACGGACGTTTGACCTAATTATATAAAAATAAAAGTACATTCTTTCGATGTAGATCTCAGTTCCAGGATAAAATATAGGAATATATTTTATGGGAAAAGAACAGGGAATACTAATTGCAAATTGCCATAAACCACTTTCAGAAATTAAGCTTAGTTTTCGAACTAGTAACATCAAAGTAACCTACAATGTAAAGCGAACTTTGAGTAATCTTTAATATATTAATAATTAATATTAGTTTTATGTTCGCATTTTACGTGTTTCCATACCAATCATCATGGAACTTTGGTAAGATTTTCAGTACACGCGCCCGCAAATCTTAGTTCAGCGGTGCTCCTATATAAATGATAAAACATTTCACTCTAATTCATTTTGTGATAAATATTTAATTTTTTTAGTTTCTTGAAATCTAAATCCTTATCTTAATAAAAAGCAAAATCAGACTTCAAATAACTAAAAGAATCAGCTTAATTTGGCAAAGTACAAATTGGTCCATGTGACTGTATTTCGGTTTGCACCCATTATCAACTTAGCATTTTGGACCTTAATTATATGTTTGATTGCATTCGTTTAAAAAAAATAGATTTAATTAAAAACTGAGGTATTCGTTATACAATTACGGATCGAATAAAATTAGTTTGGGGTCGATATAATTGTTAGTTTTCGAATTTTGAAACAAAATTTTCTCTAATGTATGAATGTACACGCACACAGATATCCTTTTAGAAAAAATATAATCACTTTCTGCACAAAACGCAGAGATTTGTTTGTATTTGGGCTTTTAATATCAAATACAAAATATTACACCAAGTCTGATGTTCCATAGGGGAAGTAAATAATTATATTTATGTTTATTTACGTTTGAATCATACTTAATTTCAATAGAGATGACCCGGAGTTGGATGACATCGGCGATGACCTGCTCGTACGTCTGCTTGAGGTCAGCATTAAATGCGCTAACGACAATGATAAGGTAAATGCTACGCCGTAAATTATGGTTAGTTTTTATTCGATCATTAACTACAATGACATTCGTAATATTTATGCTCATTACAAAATTTATCATAATAGGTCGAAGATATTCAGTGTTGAGTAATTTGGCACGCACTTTGAGTTGCATTTATTTTGTGTCATTATAGTAGCATGCATGAAGGTTAGAGAACAGGAGAACGATCACTACGTACTAAAGCATAGCCCGCCTGTCCTTGAAAATTGTAGGTGTAGGCAGTACTCACTACACACTGCTCACCGGCGCTGACGTCGGTGAGCAGTGTGTAGTGAGTACTGCGAAGTTAGCTGTTTATGAGTACAAGTAGATGAAGTTAGTTGAATAATGTACACATTTTCTCTGCGGCATTGGTGAGAAAATTTTCATGCTCCGTAATTTTGTAGTTTTTGACAAAAAGAAACATTAAAAAATGGAGAAATATTTTATTGTGCGTGGATGTGCAAGTGGTTTAGCATCTGATCGGAAAAATAGACTGAAAATGACTTATTGAGCGAACTTAGCGATCGCATATTTCTGGGACACTATTTTCTACGGCGATCGTTCTCCTGTTCACCTTCCTCTGTACTTTCTCCTGTGTACCTTCATGGTAGCATGATATTATGACCGTTGTGTTAGCGGCGTTGTTAATGAGTCCACTATACTCCATATCATCCCGAATGTCGTAATAGGCGAAAAAGAGGAAGTTAAACAGGAGATAGGCAGCAGTATCTTCTTGAAATCGATTCAAAATAACAAAACGACTGCTGCCAATCGTGCCAATTATGGCAAATAATTTTCCTATGACGCCATCTATGGACTAGACCTGTCTTTAGCAGTGAACTTTTGATAGGCTGGTTTTGATCGAACAATCTTTATCGTTACCCCATACTTGATAAAACACTTTCGTAATTAGACCGAAACTTACCAACTCGTATAAAATGTAATTTATATATAGAAAAACTTGCTGTCAGCTACCATCTGCTTGAGATTCTATATAATTATATTTTAATATTTAATCCAAATCCAAATGTACTGCACTAGTTCAAAATACTGTGAGCTCATTGTGCGTTGATATAACCAAAAAATAATAATTAAAAGCTGAAGGTTGTCCAGGTTAACTATAAGATCAGGTTGTTGAACCTCACAACCCTCTGCGATTATGGGTGCTAATATCCTCCAGTCCTGGCGTCCAGTCCTAACGGAGTTTATCCATGCGCGCAGGACTTAATTATAGTGTGTGCGTATAAATAAGGTGCACTATTAATACCCTCACTCTCATAGTCTGATGGGATGTAAATCCGAATCCGAAACGACCGGAGAGATCATGTGTAGAAATAACTGGACTCTCCGGGCTGCTACTGAGAATTTTTTGACAGAAAAGCTCAATAACCGACTTAGACCGACTATGGATTCGAATTCGGGACCACATCATCAGCAGTTGCGTTTACGACCACTGGGCGCCAACGAGTCATAGTGGTGCCAGAAAGAACTCAAATCGATGATACTTCAAAATGATGAAACTTATTTTAATGTGTGCTGTTCACACAAATAAAGTAAATTAAGAGGCCCATTGTTAACATAGTAATTTTATTTGATTTTAGGTGAAAATGAGCGCAACACGTGCTTTGGGTAATTTGATTCGCCTTATAAATAAGGAAAATTTGATCAACAAACCTCAAATTAGGACTTTATGTGAGACGGCAATAGAAAAGCTTTTGGATTGCGCTTGTAAAGTGACTAATATGAAAGTACGTTGGAACGCATGTTATGCTCTTGGCAACGCGATGAAGAATGAGCATTTGTTTACTTCTTTTAATGGATGGCAGGTGAGAATATGTATAATACAAAAAATGGTTTTGATGTATAGTGTATTTAGTTTCAAATCCGCCCGGATTTAATAAACCTCTTAGCTAACAAGCGTTCAAATTTGACCGCGGCGATATTCCGTCAAAATTCAAGAGGTCAAATATGACCGCACCCACTCACGGCACTTTAACCCATAAATAGGTACTTATGTTTAGATACTACTTTTCTATGAAGAAGTTTGACATTATAGAATCAATATGAAATTTTCAATCCTTTAGTGGAATAAAAAGTCAGTTAGTCTGTGGATATTTATTTATAATCTACGTTCATTTCGTACGCCATTTTCGTGTGAATGTTATTGTGTTGATTTTTGGATATTTCTAGTGTTTTATTAGTGTTTTAGTATAGTGTTTTATTATAAAATTGTAATGAAAGTTTTTGTGTGAATATAATTTATCTTTTTACGTAAACAATTTCGAGTAATATATAGAAATAATTGTGATTTTTACGCTGCCGACGTCCGCTTGGTATGTTTTTTTTTTGTTATCAAAATACAATAAAATCTTTTTGTAATGCAGTAAAACCTGACTTTTGATTAGCCTACAGGATAGAAATTTTTGTATAGATTTTATAATATCAAACTTCTTCATAGAAAAGTAGTCTCTAAATATAAGTTTTAATGGTTTAAAGTGCTGTGGGTGGGTGCGGTTGAAAGCGACCGCATGGGTTTTTATGGGGATTGAAGGGTTGACTGCTATTGGCTTTGGCCATCACAATTATCCTTATATTATTTATTAAATAATTAAAACACGTTGCATTTATTTAAATAATGTCTACTATGTTTGATCTGCTTTAAAATTTTATTTTTAAATATTTAATATTTATTATTTTAAGTTAAAAAAATAGTAATCTTTTTACATTACACGCGTTGATAAGTTAGCTAATTACGATCTCAGTCTATCTGGATTATGAACATATTTTTGAACGGAGCAGAACTTCTGATTAAATGATCTGAAGTTTTCAAACCCAGATTTTTATCAAAACCGATTTTACCAACTGCCAACATAAAAAAGTAACTAATGAAATAATTTACTTACTGATATAATGAGTAAGTACCCGGTTGACCGAGCTTTGCTCGGCATTTTTCGCTCGGTTTTTTTTTAATTCGTGTGTTTTGGAAATTATATTTAGATACAAATTACATTGATGAAATACGAATAATATTTTTTGATCTTACCGACATAATAGAAAAAACTGAACTGGTTATTTGAATAAAAAATCAAGAGTGCACTTAGTTTAATTTCAATTTTCGTGTTTTTAAAAATACTAAAAAAAGGGCTCGAAAAAACAGATTTTCTCAAAAAAGAAAGGAACTTGAAAAAAAAATTAAAAAAGTCGGTTGGTCGGTCTGGGCTCGAACCATGGTATTACGATTTTGTGACCGCCTAATATACCAATTAAGCTGATTGTAATCTTGAACAAATTGTCAAAATTTACCTTCTTATTCTAACGATATTGTAGCAGTTTTTCATTGCCTAAAAACACGGACAAAAAGACATTTTCTAAAAATAAATCCTAGCTAGATCGATTTATTGCCCCCTAAACTCCCCGGACACTAAATTTTATGAAAATCGTTGGAGCCGTTTCCGAGATCCCGATTATATATATATACAAGAATTGCTCGTTTAAAGGTATAGGATAACATATATACTCTCAATATGTAAGTTTAATATGAATAGGACTCGTGTTGAAGTGTAACCTAAATAAAATAAGTGAATAGCGTTATTGAAGGTAGCTACATATCAATTTTAATATTTAATAATAAAATTTTGGTAAAAATTGTTTTAAAATTTTACTGAGGCAATAAATTCTTTAAAGGCATTTTGTACTGCCTCTGGGTATTGTACCGCCAAAATTACACAAATTCTGGAAAAAATAGAAGTTTTTATACGTAATAGAGCCATGCTGCAGTTATATTAGTAATATAGTTGTAGCACGAATGGGTCGGCTCGACCGGGGAAGGACTACGCTCTCACAGAATACCAGCGTCAAATATAGTGTTGCCAAAAATCGGTCTTGGTCTTGCAGTCTTGGTCTTGTTCTTGGATTTTTGCAAGACCAAGACCAAGAACAAGACCGCCTAATTTTAGCAAAACCAAGACCAAGACTGACCGTGCAAGATTTGAGCAAGAACAAGACTAAGCCTGCGAGACTCCTGCGTCTTGCAGTTGGAAATGAGTGTCGTTTCAGGGAGTATAGGAATTCGGGTATACGCTTAGGGCAAAGACTATATAACCACTTGACTGCGCATACAATGCCCCGACGCTCGAAAACTATTAGTATTTTGTCGCCTATGCGTCGCCTATGGTACTGTTAACCATTTTAGTATTGTCCAAGTGTTAGACCCGTGTGTACGCTAAATTAATGCAAATTTTTATAACTTTTATGCAATTATAATGCATCAAAATGCCTTCATGCGCGGTGAAGTGGTGTGGGAAACATTCCAGGACAGATTTCCAAAAAGAATGGAGTAACTTTTCATTGCTAAGTTTACTTATATATTTTTAAAATATTAAAAATATAGTGTTCAAGAAACAAATTAAGGAACACTATTTGTCTCTTTAACTCCTCTCTCTTCCTCCTCTTAGTTATGGTCACTAATATACCTTAAGTATGTTGTCACTTTATAGTATATAAGTTGTATTTTTTGTCTAATTTAGTGCACCCTACCCGTTAATCTTATTTTTATTTTTATAAATTTCCTCTTCTGGGTTGTCTGGAAGAGATTGCTATGGAGCAATAAGACCGCCTTTTGTTTTTCCCTCATTGTTTGTTCATTATTTATTATATTTATGTTTTGTTGGTGTACAATAAAGAGTATTGTATTGTATTGTATTGTTAAATTAGTTAGATTGGTGTACCAAATCAGAACGGCTTACAATTGCAAAAGGACACTAAAGACAAGTTATTGTACGGATCTACTACAATAATAGATATTTGTCGTCGTTGTAAAATTTTTAATAAGAGGGCGATCAATGAGAGTGGTTCAAAAGTGCTGTCTCCAAAATATAATACTAATTATTTTATGAGAACGGTTTTAAAATCTCTGATTAGGTATTATTGATTCCCGTATATTCATTTTCATCAATTTGAAATAGAATCAACAAATCATTTAATTGAATTAGCAAGATGCATAATTTACAAATATGTAGACGCTTGTTTATATTTTTTTAAAAAGAACAATCAGGACCCTTAAACTTTATTTCGAAATAAATGTAACAAATTAATTCATTTCAAAAATCAATAATAATAAAATAAATACATATTTTCGTTGTAACTGATTGATTTTGATTAAATATTATTTCTATGATTTTAATTGAGTATTTTTCATAATGATAAAATCCATTATATCGATAACGAATATTTTCCTTTATTAAGAAGAGCAACCCTAAAGATAGCCATAACAACGAAACTTGACCATTCGCAGACACGCGTTCTTCCTCGCTCCCCGGCCCGCAGTAGTGAGTCGTGTGTTTAGAAGAAATCTGCCTATACGCTCTCTAGTGGTTATATTCTCTATGGCTTAGGGACTCTATGAGACGCAAAAAATATATAAAAAAAAATTTGAAATTTGGACTTATGCGCATTACGAACAATACCATAAACATACATAGCGGATGAAAATATCCATTAAAAGAAAAAACAGTGCATCCCTAGTTTTGACCATCGGCACTTTGATAGTGCGCGGCGTCTTGTTGTCGGCATCATCAAAGGTCGAATACTGGCCTGTCAAAGAAATTTTGAAGCTATTCGGAAGTACAAGGTCAAGATACACGCGCCGGCGGCTTCTATTGATATCGCATTCAATCGTCGCCACCGCGCCGCACGCACTACATTTGACACTGTTTGAATGCCGCCACAGAGTACATGTTCCAAAGAATAAAATAAGTTTCCGGGTGCTCAGAATGGATACGAATACATTATGCTGATCTCGCAAGGAATATTGTAATTAGATAATGGTAAGGATAGGTAGATACCGTAATAATTTATTCTAGTAAGTAATTATTATAATATTAACTATATGGGCTTATAATAATTACTTACTATTATTATTATTATTATTACCTAATAGATAAACATGTTCAATAAGTTCACTGCAAATCTCGATTTTTGGAAGTGTGTGTTTTTGAACACAAAGTCTTCGAATATGTCGTCACCCATTTGATAAATATTGTAGACACTTTTAACACACTTGAAATGTGTAAACATTTTGGACATCTTGCTAATCGAATAATGTAAAAAGTGTGCATATTAAATAAAAAGCGTAAAATAAGATCTATGTACTTTTTAGGAGCCCGAGTATCTCTTAGAGAACCGTTTAAAGAAATTGATTGCATCGAATAGATGTAAATAATAGTGATTTGCACAATTTTAATAGTAGAAATAAAAATAAAATCACAATACTTGCTTTCCGGTTACACAAAGTATATAATGCGTTCTTGGGTAGCGATATACGCTTTTATAATAAGATTCCAAAAGAAATGTTAGATCTTTCACCTTTTCAATTTAAGTCAGACAAAAATGCTTGGAACTGACCTCTCGTACTACACAGGACTAACTAGAAATTTCTAAACCGATTTGGTATCTACATATACATGTTTTTATGTTTGACTTATCGCTTTATATAATTATAGAACTGTTGTAAAAATATTTTGAAAAGAGCAACTACTGAGTTTTTTACTTTCTTCCATGATTCTTTTCAGTAGAATCAGAACCCCTGGACATGGAAAAGAAAAAATTGGGGAAAACAGTGATTATATGACTATACAAAAGTGTATTTTTAATGCCTACTTTAATAAAACATATTTGAATTTTGAATTTCAAACGAGTAAAGGTAGGCTACGTTAATTAAAAAAACAATTTTTAATTAACGTAGATTAATTCAATCACAAGAAGAACATAATATACACAATTTTATTTACATATTTACATTTTATTTTACGTAGGCACACTATACCTATCTGGCAACGCATCTACTTTATTAATCTTCTGAAGAATCATTAATTTTATTAAAGGATGGCGAACTTTCCTTTGTCGGTCTTTCGGCGTGTACTTACAAATAGTAGTATTTATTTTAATTCCAGTCATTCCCAATTGAGCTTTGCTTCGAGTCTAATGTATTAATTGTTTTTACTCTAATCCATGTTGTTCTCGGAGTGATAAGTTTACAATTTGACACGAGTGACGAAGAGTCGAATAGTTCTAGTCGGAGTAGTGACAGTTGGAGTTATAGATCTAAAAGACCTAAAAGTAAATTTGATGAGTTTTTCGACATAACTACATGCATCCCAAATTGCTTTGTGTAAATTATGCCAACATAAAAAGGTTGAAATAAAAATGAAAATCAGAAACACTTCAGGCTTAAGAAAGCATCTAATATATTTCCACAAAAAGGAATCACAAATATTTCTTCCTGAAAAACCAAAATTAAGTGGAGATATCACAAGCTTTTTAATAACCACCGGAAAAGTGGACAGATAAGAAAAAATATACTTGTCACACAATTACATAACACATATATTATGTAACTAGCGACCGTCTGCGACTTTTACCGCGTACAATATCTGATTTCCTATGAGATTTTGAAATTTTCTCGCTGCAAAAGTCTTACCTAAGTATAAAGAGGCTATATAGGTAAAGCTTAACTATGCGAGTATTTATTATTTAAAACTAATAAAGTAAATGTCGATCTTCATATCTATACTTTAAAAATATAGGACTTGCATGTAACCACTTTACCCCAATTTCACCCCCTTAGGGTTAGGATTTCGTAAAACAGCTTATTCAGGATTTTATTATTGAAAACTTATAACTTTAATGCAGATTTTCGTGTCTCTAACTTCAAAAACGTAGGACTTTCATACAAACTTCCAACTCCCATTTCACTCCCCTAGGGATAGATTTTCTCAAAACCGTTTCTTAACTGATCTCATATATATAACTACCTACTACTCACTGACTGACTATAACGATATCTCAGGAACTATAAAACATACAAACTTGAAGTTTGTAAGGTATGTTTTTACTTACCTTTTATGGGCTAGAGATCAGTTAAGAAACGGTTTTGAGAAAATCTATCCCTAGGGGATATATATATATATATATATATATATATATATATATATATATATATATATATATATATATATATATATATATATATATATAGTGTTAAATATGTATTTATAATTCACTAATATTTTCATTTGTTTTTATAATCGGCGTCTTTGCGACGAACCTATAAGAATATTTCAATTTATTAGTTAACCGATTACGAATAGCTTCTAAAAAGCAAATTATCAAGCAACAATATTTCGATAAGAAAATGCTTAGTTGAATCTTAAAGAAATATCGAATTAATGATTTGAAGGTCTTGGGTTCGACTCCCAGGCCGGAATAGTTTATCGTTTTCTTAGTAATATCTCTTAATAAATTCATATAGGGAATTTTTAAAATATAAATTATGTTACCGGATTTGTTCCCCGGTTGAAATCATCTTTCCAATAATGTTAATTTAAAGAAATATTAAAATAAAGTTAGAGACCAGGATTTGTTCCCCGGTCGAGATGATCGCTGTGCATAAGTAGAATTAATGTAAATTAATTGCATAAGTATTGTCTTATATGAGTTTGATATGTTTTGTATGAAAACAAATGCCTATTTTCAATGATTGATTTATGAAAACATTCACTTATATTGTTTGATAAGAGACATGATAACTGATGGAATCTGATTAGAAATAGTTTTCAACGTTTGAGAATTGTGTAGAATCATTTATTCACCTAGTATTGTTGATATTAGTGTATACTATACTTTCCATTTTTACTGATAGTCGATAGCCATGCAAAAGTTAGTTGTTCAAATAGTGTGAGTTCATAGACGCACGCTAGCCACGTACTTAGGAGGCCAAATATGTAGAAATTTAAATATTTGCAAATTTCAGCAATTTATGTAAAAATGACTTGTAAAACATTTCAGATTGATTGTACGTGTAAAAGAGGTGAATTCTGTGTTATTTTTATGTGAAAATTCCTGTGAATAAGTGAAATAATGATAGTTTTGTATAAGAAATTTAAAAGTGTTTTAATAGTGAAATGTATAGAGAAAATGTAAATTAATCTATTGTATTAGTTAAGATATGTATAATTTCAAGTGGAAAACATTGTTTTAACTTTCTATGTTAAATATTTAAGAAATTCCAACTTTGAACATGTGAGTAAAATAAGCATATTTTGTTAAATAAATAAAAGGTTTTTTGTGATATGAAAATGTAATGTATATCGTAGTATAGATATTTTTTGTGCTATCTTTATAAGTAAATTGTATAAATGTATGTCTTATACAAATAAAGTTGTTGAGCAAACCGTGAGAGATTGATAGTACAAATTGATGTAATTGAGTTGCGCAAGCGCACAAATGGCGCGGCTCACTTTCGCGTTTAGCTTCGAGGTAGTTCAGTAAATTGATTTTTCTTGCAAATCGTTCGGGGATGTTCGGAGAAACTTCGGGAAATGTTCGGGAAAAGTGCAAGACCAGCAGTCAATAAGAAGAAGAAAGAAAAAGTATAGGGAAGTGATAGGGAAAAGTAATTACTCTCTCACGGAAATGTTTGAAGATAATTGCTGTTTTATTCCCAAGGAATTCTCCCCTTAAAGTGATACAGTCCATATCGAAGAATTAAGGCGTTGGGACCGGGACGACTTCGGAAGACCCGTAATCCCCGCCTGAACCTATTTTCTGAAAAGGAAGAGGTTGTCGCCCTTGTGTGTTACTCCGTTGCGGAGATCACATACGTTGTTCCCGAACCCAACGTAGGCGTTATAGGAGGCCGGATCGAGAGAAGCCTTGATTCTCCCCTTCTGTTGCTTAGTTTAGCGTTTGTGTGGTTCCTTTTCAAGTGGTCCTTCGAGCCGGATCTAGAAACCAGCTGTGGACTGCTGGTTATGGAAAAAGAAGACCTTCGGATCCGAGTGAATATCAGCAACCGAAGGAAGCCGGAGGTTTGAGCTGAAGCAACAGGACCAAAGGCCAGAAGACCAGGTCAGCGCAGTAGGACCGGACCTGGTACTACCGGAAGAAAGAAAACCGGGATTGCGGCTTGGGGCATGTGCTCGCATGAGGCACGTATCGCAGCCAGGCGCAGGTGCCTTGTGAAGGCGCTCATCGTGGCCAAGCAGGGTTTGGCATTTTTCCTGTCGGGCAAGCGTGCTCGGCATTTTCCTGTCGGACGACCGTGTCCGGCATTTCCTGTCGGGTCATCAGAGGGTGCAAGAAGAAGAACTACCGCTCGACTGTTTCGTCATATTCCTTGGCGGGACAGTTCCTAAACCTTTCCTCCATTCCATTCCTGCACGACTCCATCCCTGGACGGCTCACCTCGGTAGGCCCCGTTCAGGATTGATAGGGCTGATAGGGCTGTTAAGGTGGTAGTAAGGTTGTAGGGTTGGGAGATAAAGGGGGGGAGGGGTAGTGGGATTAGGTTGGGGTGTAGGAGGGTTGTAGGTAAGGGGTTGTAGGGACCGTAGGGACAGTTAGGGATCGTAGGCCAACAATCACCTTCCTGCAAGATGAAGAAGGCACAAGACCAGACAGGGAGAAGCGAAGGAACCAGGACAAGAACAGGGTTCTTAAGAAAGGCTAAAGAGGCGGAACCATCTGGAGCGACCACAGCTACTGCTTCGAGTGGAACAACTCCTTCAAGTGGAGCCACCACCGATATGTCCACATGCACGTGGGACTCAGGGGCGTCCATGGCAACGACAAGCAACAGGACGGACACCAGTGGTACGCAGGCCAGCACCGCACAACAATCCGTTATATCCAGAATAAGAAGCGGCATCGTCAAGGACAGTAATCGGGCACACTAGTGACAAAGGGTCACAGAGAGGTAGTAGGTCATCGCGATCGGCGAGGCTGAAAGCCGAGTTAGAGGCGCGGATTAAATTCGAACGCTCAGAGCTCGAACGAGCACAGGCAGCCGCTGCCTTAGCCAAGTCTCAATTGGAGTTGGCACGACTCAACCGAGAAGAGGAGATCGACTCGAGTGAGGATGATGAACAGCGGAATACTCAGGTGGAACCTTTAGTAAGGAGTTGGGTTCAACAGACCATAATGAGCGCGCCGGTTAGTGTAGCGCAACCCGATATTACTGATAAGGAAGCGTGTAAAGGATCACGCCGCAAAGGGGCGGAGATCGAGCGCAACCAAGGAAATGCACAGAAAACACACGCGAGTGAGGTGTCAGAATTGACCGAAGCGATTGTGAGTGCAATAAAGATAGCGGGAAAGGATAAGTCTTCCCAGTTTCATTTACTCCAGGAATTACCGGTCTTCGATGGAGACCCGGGTGAATGGATAATTTTCAAAACGGTGTTTGAAGACACAAGAAGCCAATTTTAAGGGGTGCAGAATGTCGCACGCCTTAGGAGAGAATTAAAGGGCACCGCTAAGGAAGCGGTTAAATCGTTGTTGTTTACTTTGTGTGAACCTGAAGAAATAATGAACGCTCTCGAAAGAAGATTCGGTAGGGTTGAGATGCTCATTTTAGCCGAAATCGAGAATGTAAGACGTATGCCAAAATTGGCAGAAGATTGCCGGAATATACGATCTTTTGCAAGTCGTATTACGAACGTGGTTGCCACAATACAAGCATTGAATCAACCACAGTATTTATACTCACCGGAGTTAGTAAACCGCATAGTAGAGAAACTCGGAACTATGATAAAATTTAAATGGTTCGAATATCGAGCTCAGCATCCTTTGGAGCCAGAGTTACAGAAGACGGCCAAGTTTTTAAATATATTGAGTGAACAATTTGGAATGTCCTTAAGCAATGAAAATGTGCCTGAAAAACGGAAGCGTCCTGAATTCAGGAAGCAAACTGTACACACCGCAAAGGGGTCTGTACGCAACCGTTTCAAGAGCGAGCACTATGAGCGCCGAAGTAATACGAGCGAGCGTCTAGAACGCCGAAATAATAAAAGGCACAACCGACAAGTGGTTATCCAGGATAAGCCTGTAAGTTGGGTAACACATAAGTGTGTTATATGTAACAAGTAGCACTCTATAGTGAGTTGCTACAAGTTTAAGGACATGAATAATCGCGAGAAATGGGAAGCGGTTAAAAAAGCGAAAGTATGTTTTCAATCTTTGTCACCTATCCATATGGGGTTAGAGTGCAAAGGGAAAAAATGTGGTGTAAAGGGATGTAGAATGTCACATCATCGAATGCTACACCGATACCCCAATGAAAATACCTCGCCGCAAGGGGACGAGGGGGGTAAAGAGGCTCAAATTACAACTGTTAGTACAGTGAATGCACTGGCATGTGCATACTTAAAGATTATACCGGTCGAGTTGTATGGACCTAGAGGAAAGGTCAAGACAACAGCTCTTCTGGATGAGGGATCGACCATGACACTCATAGAGGAGTGGATGGCTCAGAAGTTAGCGCCTCGCGGACGTAAAGAAGAATTACGTATTGAAGCCGTGGGAGGTAAGCGAATTAACGACGACAGTTCGTATCGCTTAAACGTTAAGATAAAAAGCATTAACTCGAACGACTTAGAGGAGATAAGTGTACAAACAATTAAGTCACTTAACCTTTCTCCGCAGTCAGTGAGCCGAGAATTATTGCAACGGTGTTCTCATTTGACTCCGATTAAGGACGAGTTGATGTATGAGAGGTCCAGACCTACCATATTAATTGGCCAGGACAATTGGCATCTCATAGTTACTCGTGAATTAATTTCAGGAGGTAAGAACCTACCTGTAGCATCGCTCACCAAACACACAAAACTGGATGGGTTTTACATGGTCACATATCGGGTGGCATTAAACCAGTCAAGATTGTTGTTAACCATATTTCCACGAAGAAGGATTATTTTAGTTTGGAATCTCTGGGAGTGTCTGCGCGAAAGCCCGCGAACGACCCAGAAGAACGAGCTTTAAATATTTTGAACAAAACGGTACGTCGTATACCTAATGATAGGTACGAGACTGCTTTGTTATGGCGCACAGATAATGAGTGCATGCCGTCGAATAGAGCGCAGGTTGAAAGTCGCCTGTTTAATATCGAAAAGAAGCTCGATAAAAATAGCGAGTTGAAAAAAGGATATGAGAAGCAAATTGAAAATCTCATCGTTAACGGTTACGCAGAGAAAGCGAACCATATTTCCATTTCCCCACGCACGTGGTATCTTCTTCACTTCGCAGTGACTCACCCACAAAAAAAGAAAATAAAAATAGTTTTCGACGCCGCCGCTAGGACGGGCGGACGTTGTCTTAATGATGCATTGTTAACCGGACCGGACTTATTGAAGTCGTTGTTTGGAGTTCTGCTACGATTCAGAGAAGGAAGCGTGGCAGTGATGGCAGACATTAAAGAAATGTTCCTGCAAGTGAAAATCCGGAAAGAAGACAGGGATAGCCTTCGATTCTTATGGCGGCACAATCGTGACGCGCCACCGGAAGAGTATAGAATGACGTCACTCATATTTGGAGCGGTATCATCACCATGCATCGCTATGTACGTAAAGAATAGAAATGCGCAGGACAACGCACATATCTATCCAGAAGCAGCTTCCGCTACGGAAAGCAATTTTTATATGGATGACTATCTACAGGCATTTCCCGACGTGACGACGGCCGAAAGGATAGTAAACGATATGTATGAATTACATAAACGTGCTTCTTTCCAACTGAGGGGATGGGCTAGCAACCGACCCGAGGTTTTATGTAAAATGGAGAATAAATATAAGAGCGACAGTGCTTCACTGGGAGATAAGGAGCACACAGAACGCACTTTAGGTTTGATCTGGAATATCAAACGGGATATAATAAGTTTCTCCATAAGTCTTCGTAACACACCGGAAGAAGTGATGGAAGGTTTACGACCGCCTACGAAGAGGGAGATAACTAGTGCTGTGATGTCGGTCTTCGATCCTTTGGGACTCGCATCACCCATAACGATTCAAGGGAAGTCGCTAATCCAGCAAGTATGGAGGAAGGCATCTCTTGGGATGAAGAAGTTTCACACGAATTACACGTGTTATTTTGTAAATGGATATCGGAAGTGAATAAATTAGGTCATTTAGAAGTACCTAGACCCGTTGCTGAAGGCGTCGGCAAGAGAGAAATACACACCTTCACGGATGCTAGTGAAAAAGCATACGCTGCCGCGGTGTATTACGTCACCACGGACGAGATAGGAGAGAGGCGGATTACGCTAATCGCCGCAAGGGCAAGAGTAGCGCCGCTGAAACCAATTTCTATTCCAAGGCTTGAATTGCAAGCAGCTCTTATGGGCAGCAGATTAGCTGCATCAGTTATTGAAGAGAGCAAGTACGAGATATCCGAGAGAGTATTTTGGACGGACTCACGTACAGTGTTAGCGTGAATTAAGTCAGATCCTCGCGCTTTTAAACCATTCGTTGCTCATCGATTGGCTGAGATCGAAGATCACAGTAAACCATGCGAATGGCGATGGGTTCCAACGTCACAAAACGTGGCAGACGACGCCAATAGAAGTTTTCCTTCCACCATCGATGTAAGTCATCGCTGGTTTCAAGGACCTGAATTCCTCAGAAAAAGTCCTGATTTATGGCCCAAACAAGTGGACACCATAAATAGCTTAGAAACGGGTGAAGAAAAATCGCCAAAAGGCGTAAATGCGCTGAAAGCAAGAACCGTTAAGTCTACCCGACTACGGACGATTTAGCAGCTTTAAGAAATTCCTTGGGGCAACTACACGCACCTTACAAGCGGTAGAAAAATTCAAGAGTTTAAGAAAGTCGGTTAAAGGACCCGACAACGCAGCCGAAAAGTCGGTTATGTGTTCCAACGAAGTTTTAGCAAAGTCGGTTAAAGGACCCGATAGCGCGTTGGACATAGCGCTCTTGAAAAAAGCTGAATTATTAATTTGGAAGTTCGTTCAAGACGAGTGTTTTCATTTGGAAATAAAATGCTTGAAAGCAGGCAAAAGCGTTGAAAGAAGTTCACGCTTAAGTAAATTATCTATGGAAATAGGAGAAGATAACTTACTCCGTTTAAAATGGGCGTTTACCTTTTAAGTCTAATTTGACCGAGGAAAGTAGAAAACCTGTCGTATTAGACGGTAAACACGAAATCGTTAAAATGATGATTAGAGAAGTTCATCATCATTTTGGACATGCCAATCACCAGACGGTGATGAATGAGGTGAACCAAAAATTTTATGTCTTGAACCTGCGTAATGTAGTACGAAGTGTGTCACATCATTGTCAGTGGTGCTGGACATACAGGTCAAAACCGCAGAACGCGCCACAAGGAAATATTTCTCTGGAGAGAATAGCTCACAATGAACCACCTTTTACATGCTCAGTCGAGGATTATTTCGGACCTATGAGTGTGACTATAGGAAGGCGACACGAAAAACGTTGGGGTGTTTTATTCACGTGTCTGACCATCAGAGCAGTAAACCTAGAATTAGCAGCCTCATTGACACCAGCGTCAATGATAATGGCATTGAGGCGTTTTATCGCCAGAAGAGGAAAACCAGCCGTTATATACAGCGATAACGGGACAAATTTCAAAGCTGCGAATAAGGAATTATTGAAAGCATGCGAAGAATGCTATGAGGGCATGAAAAATGAGTCATTTAAAAAATATATTAAATGGAAATTTATACCTCCGGGAGCACCGCACATGGTTGGCGCCTGGGAGAGGTTAGTAAGATCAATTAAAATTGCGTTGACCGCTACGCTCAAAGAAAGGAGCCCACGAGAGGAGGTTCTGCATACGTTGCTTTTAGAAGCAGAGCACACAGTAAATTCCAGACCTCTGGTAACATTCAGTATGGATAGTCCTGAAGAGGGTTTGACACCCAATCATTTTCTTCTGGGACGCTCATGTGGTGATCGACCACCTGGATTATTTTTAGAGCAACATCTGACGGGTCAACTCAATTGGAAACCTGCACAGAGGTTAGCCGACCATTTTTGGACAAGATGGCTAAAAGAATACATGCCTACTTTAATACCTCGAACAGGTAATAACGGAAAGTTTATGGAGCCTAAAGAAGGTGATATTGTCTTGATAATAGATCATTCGTTGCCACGAAATACGTGGCCGAAAGGCAAGATTAGTAGGACGCTACCGGACCACACGGTCACACTATAGTGGTTGACGTCATTACTAGCACAGGTATCTTGAGGAGACCTACATCCAGAATAATAATCCTGGTACCCGCGACGCCTCCCAAATGATGGTGCTGATGCACGGGGGGGGGGGGGGAGATTGTTGGCGACGCGCCTATAAGAATATTTCAATTTATTAGTTAACCGATTACGAATAGCTTCTAAAAAGCAAATTATCAAGCAACAATATTCCGATAAGAAAATGCTTAGTTGAATCTTAAAGAAATATCGAATTAATGATATGAAGGTCTTGGGTTCGACTCCCAGGCCGGAATAGTTTATCGTTTTCTTAGTAATATCTCTTAATAAATTCATATAGGAAATTTTTAAAATATAAATTATGTTACCGGATTTGTTCCCCGGTTGAAATCATCTTTCCAATAATGTTAATTTAAAGAAATATTAAAATAAAGTTAGAGACCAGGATTTGTTCCCCGGTCGAGATGATCGCTGTGCATAAGTAGAATTAATGTAAATTAATTGCATAAGTATTGTCTTATATGAGTTTGATATGTTTTGTATGAAAACAAATGCCTATTTTCTATGATTGATTTATGAAAACATTCACTTATATTGTTTGATAAGAGACATGATAACTCATGGGAATCTGATTAGAAATAGTTTTCAACGTTTGAGAATTGTGTAGAATCATTTATTCACCTAGTATTATTGATATTAGTGTATACTAAACTTTCCATTTTTACTGATAGTCGGTAGCCGTGCAAAAGTTAGTTGTTCAAATAGTGTGAGTTCATAGACGCACGCTAGCCACGTACTTAGGAGGCCAAATATGTAGAAATTTAAATATTTGCAAATTTCAGCAATTTATGTAAAAATGACTTGTAAAACATTTCAGATTGATTGTACGTGTAAAAGAGGTAAATTCTGTGTTACTTTTATGTAAAAATTCTTGTGAATAAGTGAAATAATGATAGTTTTGTATAAGAAATTTAAAAGTGTTTTAATAGTGAAATGTATAGAGAAAATGTAAATTAATCTATTGTATTAGTTAAGATATGTATAATTTCAAGTGGAAAACATTGTTTTAACTTTCTATGTTAAATATTTAAGAAATTCCAACTTTGAACATGTGAGTAAAATAAGCATATTTTGTTAAATAAATAAAAGGTTTTTTGTGATATGAAAATGTAATGTATATCGTAGTATAGATATTTTTTGTGCTATCTTTATAAGTAAATTGTATAAATGTATGTCTTATACAAATAAAGTTGTTGAGCAAACCGTGAGAGATTGATAGTACAAATTGATGTAATTGAGTTGCGCAAGCGCACAAATGGCGCGGCTCACTTTCGCGTTTAGCTTCGAGGTAGTTCAGTAAATTGATTTTTCTTGCAAATCGTTCGGGGATGTTCTTTCGTTTCGTTTCGTTCGTTCTGTTTCTTAGTTTAACGTTTGTCTGGTTCCTTTTCACGGCGAGACACATTATTTACTGTTTTATTTCAGTCTGAAAATAGCAGTGACAACATCACAACTACAGTTGATTGGATGGTTAAAAAATATCCTCCCTTCTCATTTTTCGATGACGAAGCTACACAAGTATATTTTCGATCAATTTGCCCAAATATGGTGTTTCCTAAAAGGTCCACACTTAGAAGGAAGGTCAAAGAACGGTTTGAAGAGCTTCAATTGAATCTTAGGAAACGACTACAACAATTTTCGTCTAAAATGTCATTTACCATTGATGGATGGACGTCAATTGCTGGTAGAAGTTACTACGGGGTCACTATTCATTATATAAACAACGAATGGAAGTATCGATCTGTAGTCCTAGATTTTATACCATCACGCGGTCGACATACTGGGGAAGATATTGCAACGATTTTCCACGAATGTTTGTTAATATGACATAATTGATAAAATACAGGGTATCACGGTCGACAACGCAACTGCCAATACCAAATTTATGTATGAATTGGACAAACAGCTGCCACTTTGATTCAGACAATCAACATTTCCGGTGCTTTGCTCACATTTTGAACCTTGTCGTACAAGATTTATTAAAGACCTTAGCATTACACAGTGAAACTGACAATAAGGGACAAGAACAGCAGTATGAAGATAATGAAGACGAAACTGAGGAAGATGAAGAATATGCACCAAATATTGCTGACTCATGTACAGCTATAACAAAATTACGCAGTATTTCCAGTAAAATAAAAAGAAGTGAGATATTGAAGAGGAAGTTTCAGTCTGCTTGTGAAGCAGCTGGCGTGCCATCAAACCCCTTACTCGACTGTCCAATGGGGTGGAATTCCACACATGATATGATTGGATTTGGTTTAAAAGTGAGAACTGGCAATAACATATTGTGCACTTCTGTCACCGAATTTAATGATTTTCAAATCACGGATAGTGAATGGCAAATACTCGAAAAAATACATAAGTTTCTAATAAACTTTAAACTTCTATCAACGAAACTTGGTGGAGAAAAATATGTTACATTACCGCTAGTCATCATCATTCAATCTCTTGCTCGATAAAATTGAATCCATGGTAAAACAATTAGATGAGAAACCTAATCGATCCGAAGTGGATGAAAGGTTCATTCTGGGTTTTCAAGCAGCTCGAAACAAAATGCTTAAACATTATAAAAAGAGCAACTGGATTTATTGTACCTCTTTAATTTTAGACCCAAGGCATAAGACTCAGACTTTTGACATGACATTATGGGGGAAGCAAATTAAAACAGAAAGTCTGCGCAAATTTAATGAACTTTATAAAGAATGTAAAAGTCTACACTCAGTGAATACATCTCTAGAATCACCAAGAAATGAAAAGAAAGTATGTGAATATGATGAAGATGAAGACGTAATAGACTTTGAGAAATTGTATGCATGTCCCTCGACGTCATCTGGATCTGGATCTTTTTATCAAGGCTTGGTTATAGACGAGTTGGAGGAGTACCTAAGTAAACCCAGAGCCGCCAGTTCGGAAGACATTTTAGATGGTGGAGGACGCATGAGACAGAATATCCGACTTTATCGAAGATGGCCCGTGATTTTCTTTCAATCATTTTCTAAAGTATCATTAGTAATTAGAAAACATAGAAATAGGTTAAGTGATGAGTCAGCCAGATGGTTACTTTATATTGATTCTTGGTCAAAAGAATCAATATAAAGTAACAGTAATGTCAAGGCTGTTGTGTACTGTTATGTAATTTAATTTGTATTGTATTTTATTTTTTTAATTAAATAAATGGTAAATTGTATAACTCTTTTATTCCACTTCTTATAAGGGTCTATCAATCTCTTTCTAGACAGATCTTTATAATACAGTCAAGTTAATGTCATTAATTTGTTTTTTATATGTTGTTTTGACTAAGTTTTAGCACATGTAAGCTTATTAAATGTAAACGTTTATTAAGAAACAAACTCCCGTGGCCGTGAGACTTGGTAGACAGCTCAGTTGGTTAGAGCATCGGCACGGATCGCTTAGGTCGTGAGTTCAAACCCCACTCGGTATTAGTTGATTTTTCGAATTTCTCATTAAATGTTTAGACATTTATTAATTTGGGTGGTCTTTCTATGGCTATGTTAATTCAAGCTCAAAATGTGCCTACTCTGTTAAGTTGTTCCAAGATCTAAGTAACGTTTAATAAATAACAATAGGCTAATAGGTAATTGCGAGACTCTTGCTACAAGACCAAGACCAAGAAAAAGACTGAGAGCGCAATACCAAGACCAAGAACAAGACCAGGTGTATTGGCGCAAGACCAAGATCAAGATTGGCTAAGTTTCGTCTTGTTCTTGCATTTGGGCAACACTAGTCAAATTTTAAATCATAAAAACAAAGTTTAATGCTGCTGTGTTTCGTATGGTGAGTGTAGAGAACTGGAGACACTTTTTACTGGAAACGAGGTATTCCATCTTAGTCCTCACGGGTCACGCATCTGCATTTTGATTTGTAATCGAGGATAGATGTACATGTCTATGGGCCACAGCAACCACTTAATATCAGGTGGACTGTGTGCGCGTTTGTGACCCTATCCTATAAAAAAAACGTCTGTAGCCGCAAGGTCTGGTGAGTTCGGCGGATGACAGAAAGCTTCCAACCCCAGCTCTTACAACTTGGAGACCGTCTGTTGTGCAGTATGAGGTCGCACCTTCACGTGTAGGAGCAGCGGGGATGAGCGACTGACTAAAGCTGGTTGGAGATGTGCGAGCTTATACATCATTATGCTCAGTTTTCTTCACAGTACACATCTGCAGTAATGTTCATTTCGTTTGGTAAGAAGTTTTGATAAAGCACGCCGGCGTTAGTCCACCAAACAGTGACTAGTGATCACTTTTCTAGGGACAAATTTTCGTTAAGGGGATATAGTAAGTCAGCTCAAATTCTAATTTCGTCCCCACTTGCCCGCGCGTCGTGTGATATGTACCGACATGTTTGTAATCACTAATACTGTAAGTAGAAAGGTCGTTAGACACTTATTTCATTAGGTTTATCATATTTATGCCTGTTTCTTAACGCCAAGCCAATCGCTTCTTATTTTTATCACGGTTATTTCCCATTTATATTTACGTCGTCCTGTTGCGTAATGTATATTCTGATCGTAAACGACACAACCTCTCCCTTCAAAGGCCGCAGCGAAGTGACCGAGCGGCAGGAATCACGTTTCAAGAGGCCGATATTTTAGGTAATTTCTTTTTACAGTGAAAATAATGGTATTTTAAAAAAAGTAAATAACATAAGCACTGCTTTATAGTTAGTTCAGTTAGTATGCACACAGTGTGCACATTTTTTTGTATAAAATATATGCTATCGTAATTAGGCAAATTTTTTTATATTTAAATCTGCTTATTATTCTTTTGTTTTATTTTAGGTTTCCACATCAAAGTTAAAGTGGTATAAATTCGTCCATTTTCAACTCTCGCGTGCCCAGCATTTATGAACGACTTTTAATCTAATTTAAATAAATATATTTGTAATTTAAATGTTGTTTTAATAAGTTTTGTTAAACATACATTTAGTATGTTTTTTATATTTGACTTAGAAACCTTCTAAAATATTCAGATAAAAATATCATTAAAATGTAATTGTGATATAATATCATGTAATATTATATTAAATAAGCAAATATAATATATAAAATAAATGATAATGGTCTCTTTATAGGGACTCTAGTGCTTGTGTCAGGATCAATGGGGTCTACTCGGACTGGTTTGGCATCCAAAAAGGTGTCAGACAGGGCTGTGTAGCTTCCCCTTGGCTGTTCAACCTATTTATGGACCGGTGTTTGCAAACTTTGAAAGATGAAGAATGTGGGTTAAGAATGGGCGAGTTAACCGTCAAATGCCTTTTTTATGCCGATGATCAAATCATATTTGCGTCATCGGCGGCTGAGTTGCAAATGATGGTTACATTAATGAACTGGGAATTAAAAGAAAGGGGAATGAAAGTGAACGCAAGTAAGACGAAAGTGATGGTTTTTGAAAGAGAAGAAAGCAAAACGGTATGTGAAATAAGAATAGAAGGAGAGTTAATTGAGCAAGTGGATGAGTTTGTGTATTTGGGATGTGTATTTAGCAGGGATGGTAGATATGATAGGGATATAGAACGAGTAAATGCAGGGAATAGAGTGAATGGGGCACTACACTCTATTATGAAGAACTAGAATGTGTCAAAACAGGCACGTGTGGTAATTCATAATGCTGTGTTAGTACCTACTTTAATGTATGGTAGTGAAAGCTGGGTGTGGCAGAAGAAGCACGAAAGTAGAATAAATGCTGTAGAAATGCGGTCTTTAAGGAATATGCTAGGGTTGAATCTGAATGACAGCGTGAGAAATTGCGTGATAAGAGATAAATGTGGTATGCAAGATGATATTGTGACCAGGATTAAGAAAGGAATGCTTCGGTTGTTTGGTCACGTAGAAAGAATGAATGAGGAAAGAGTGACAAAGCAAATTTATATGGCAAATGTGAACGGCCGAGTCGGGAAGGGACGCCCTAGAAAAAAGTTAATCGACCAAATTGGCGATATTTTGAAAATGGGCCACGTTAGAAGTTAAGGGTACTTCTAACGTGGCCCATTTTCAAAATATCGCCAATTTGGTCGATTAACTTTTTTACCGACGAGCATGTATGCGTAGATATATGGATGTAAAGGAGGCGAAAGAGGTATGTCAGGATCGTGCCAAATGGAAGTCCGTAGTCTCTGACTACCCCTCTGGGTGACAGGCGTGAGTGTTTATGTATTATGTATGTAAAATAAATGACAAAATTTAAATATTGTTCTCGATATAATTTACCTATTTAACAATACATTCTACTATTACCCTCGGGTCATTTTACTTATGTTTATTCTATGATAAAAAAAAACAACCGCGGGAACACAGAGTAGCGCACATTTTTTGTTTGAGTCAGCTGTTCTAGTACGTAAGTACATATTACTTCAATGTTTTAACTTCAAATTAATATAGTACTATGCCTACGTTGGCAGTATATTAAAATATGTTATCAACATAATATGGTGTCCTCAATATTTTACGTATATTAAAAAATAGAAGTGTTACAAAATAATTTTTGAAGTTTATCAGACATACAAAGACAGATGTATATATCATAAATTCCTCTCATTAGCAGATAGAAGAGAAATGCTTGATCAAATATATATAACCTAATTCACGACCGCCTAGAAAATTCGCATTTACTTGGCGATAACAACATAACGCTAATAAATGAACAAATGACTAATTTTGAAAAATATAATTCCATGTTTTTAAAATAAAATTAATTTGTAATTAGAATTCTCACCCAAACAAAAATTATTACACAACGGCAATTTCATTGGTAAAGACCTATTATTTGACATGGTGAAATGTTGGGGCAAAAATAAATACAATATGTATGTATATATAGAAATAAATAAATCTTTTTTGAACATCTTTCAGAGTCAAGTACTTCCGAGTCTTTGCACTTTAGTGCGCGAATGCAAGAATCTCAAGGTGCGTATAAACGCGGCGGTCGCGTTGCGTGCGTGCGGCGCGCGTGCGCACGTGGGCGCGCTGCTGCCGCTGCTGTGCCGCGAGCTGCTCGCCGCCATGGACAGCGCTGCGCACCTGGACGACTTCACCGAGTACAGGCACAAGGACAACCTGATCGAACAGGTGACCTCGTACTTATTTTTTTTTACTTTATTTATTCATACAAAGGTAAGTACATTATTTTTGCTATTCTCTCGCCAAACTGCAATCAGTTTGTCGGCGAGTACACGCTCTTAGAATTATATATCATTATGCACCATCACTTACAAAAACACAATTAATTACAAAAACAAAAAAAAAAAACAAAAAGAAAATATAACCTTACCTTATGTTTACCTACTACAATTTCACAATATTTAGAAATTGTTAAACTAAAAAATAAACAACAACAGCAATAAACAAATCAAATAAATCAAACATAAAAAACGATTAACAAAAGTATGCAACAATGTACCAGGCGGTCCCATAATGAACTGGCCTGATCTATTTAAACGCGACATGTCGCTACATGTTGTGTTGCATTAAATAGTACGTTTATCGTGCACTTAATATAAGAAACATGCATCGACAGGAAATGCTTAGTCTTAGTTTAACAGGCATTTGAATAACGAGAGTCGCGTATTTTTTCAAAATGTCGAAAACTAAGTAACGAAGTGTCATAAAGTTTCTGTTTAAAGAAGGTTTATCCCCTGCCCAAATAAAAGAACGATTGGATGGCGTGTATAACGAGTCTGCCCCCTCCTATAGCACAGTGAAAAATTGGGTGAAAGAGTTTCGCCTCGGGAGAGAAACCGTCGAAGACTTTGGCCACGACGGTCGACCTGTGGAAGTGCTCATTCCCGAAACGATTGCTCTTATCGAAGAGGAGCTTCTGAGTGACCGCCGTTTGAAGATTAGAGAAATTGCAGCAAGGCTTGGGCTCTCTAAGAGTACTGTTCATCGCGCGATCCATGAACATCTTCACATGAAAAAAGTGAGTGCAAGATGGGTACCGAAACTTCTTTCAGCGGTACAGAGACAGGAAAGAGTGCGCTGCGCTTCGGAGTTTTTGGATCTTTGTGGCGAAAATCCAAAGACTGTGATCGAGCGGCTAGTGACTGGTGATGAAACTATGATCTTGTATTATTATGATCCACAAAGCAAACGCGAGTCAATGGAATGGCGTTATAAGGGTGAAAAGCCCCCTAGAAAGGCAAAGGTGCAACAATAGACTAAAAAACTGATGTGCACAATATTTTGGGATTTTCAAGGCATTTTGATGGTGGATTTTAAAGAACGTAATACAGTCGTGAACGGCGAATATTATGCTTCTTTAATATATAAATTACGAGACAAGATAAAGGAAAAACGAAGAGGCAAGCTGTCTAAAGGTGTCCTGTTGCTCCATGACAACGCCCCTGTTCATACCGCTGGTGTTTCGAAGGATGCAGTTCGTCAATGCGGGTTCACAGAAGTTCAACATCCACCTTACAGTCCAGACATTGTCCCGTCCGACTATTATTTATTTCCAAATTTAAAGCGAGACTTAAGAGGAAGAAAATTTTCAAGCGATGAAGAGTTGCAGGCGGCCGTCTTCAGTCATTTTGAGGATAAAAAATGTGATTATTTTTATAAAGGTTTAGAGATGTTGATTCACAGATGTCAGAAGTGTGTTAGTATTCATGGTGATTATATTGAAAAATAAAATTGGTTTCGTTTCATTTCCTTCATTGGTTCATAGTTAGGCCAATTCATTATGGGACCGCCTACGTATGTGTTATAGCTCTGTTAATAATGTCCTTTTCAGAGAGGATTTTAATAAGTTTTTGCTTAATTTATTTTTATTTGGAGTCGTTTCTCTTAATAATTTTATTTTGTTATAAATTCTGGGCACAATGTATTTGCTTATCGAAAGCCTTCTGCTGGGTGAGTTATCTTACGTACAGAGATATGAATATCTTAATGACACTCGGTGGAGTATCAGCCGAGAATGACTGAAAAATAATAGGAATAAAGTTGCTAATAGATTTCTTTTTTTATTTGTTTGAGGTCTATAATCTCTGAATTTCGCAAACAGCTCAAATGGCTCCCGATCTGCTTTCGCACGAACACTCCCATTCTCTCCGCATTGTATGGCGTGCTGTTAAATCCTTCCAATCTTCAGTATTTAAAAGACCGTTTCCAGTATACTCATACATCATACTCATAATCGGTTCCATCGATCCTCCGTCAATCTTTCTCCCTCTCTACTCCTTTGCGTTTGTGGAATTCTACTTCTCCACATTCGTTGTGCTAAATCTCTTCACTCTTTCAAAAGTCGTGTTAAATCGTATTACTTAAAATGCTATTACATAAATTAATTTTTCTTATTTGCACTCTTCATGTAATCTATTATATCATATTATATATAATTTTCACTTATCTTTATTTATATGTATTTTCATATATTTATTTAGTACGCCCCCCATTATTTTAACTAATGTTTACATCTCTACGCAAAGATTATTTGCAAGAGATCACTTTCACTTTCAGAGTGATAAGACCGCCTGTTCTACATATTCTACTGTAGATTTAACTGTACTCGTTATTTTGTATTTTGATGTACAATATAGAGTAAATAGATAAAAATAAAATAAGTAAGTCGCCCGCAAGAAAGGCGATGTTTTGGCCGATATGCTCTTTATATCCGTCTCTTTAACAAATACGCAGACCAGAAGAATTATTTAAAGCCTATGCCAGTTTAACCATCATCGTTTATAGGTGTAGTATGGCGAATAATGAAAACTGTCATTTTTTATTATTAGCGCTTTTATTTCTATATTTTGTACGTGGTAGAGCCACGGTGCAGTTACATATTATGTTTGTAGCACGAATGAGTCGGCTCGACCGAGGAAGGACCACGCTCTCACGGATTACTAGCGTAAAATAGCAGCTTAATACTGCTGTGTCTATGGTGAGTGTGGAGATCTGGTGACGCTTTTTTACTGAAAACGAGGCATTCCATCTCAGTCCTCAGGAATGACAACGCATCTGCGTTTTGGTTCTTAATCGAGGATAAATGTAGATGTCTATGGGCCACAGCATCCACTTACCATCAGGTGGACTGTGTGCTCGTTTGTGACCCTTATTCTATAAAAAAATATATTGTTTCAGCTCTGTGTTACCTTCGCCCACATTTGCTGCCTACTGAAACCGTCTGATCTAACCGACATACTGGACCCACTTGTGTTTCACGGCGACTGTGCCAAGTCGCTTTTCACACAAGTCTACCTCAAATTGCCACCTGAGAATGCATCGTGCCTCAAAATACTGCAAGCTGCTAAATTCGTCACTATGGACTTGATAGCAGAAAACGATAACCAGGCCCCAGCTCTCGGAATACTTCAGGAAATATTTATTTTAGACTTCTGATAATTTGCTTTGTTACCAAAAAATGATACTTATTTAGAATGAAGTAAAGTTCACATTCGGATATAAACTTCCGGCCAATGCTGTAAAAAATATAGGTTAACAATTAAGGTTATCAAAACGTAGCGATAATAGCTTTAAATCTCGACAATTCGTAATCGAGTGGAATATTTCAATTGACACTTTTGCTTAAAAATAAACGTTAACACCTTTCTTATATTTGACTCTGCTAGGAGTCCAAGTCACATGTAAAGTAAACTATATTTGTTTGTATTGATGTATTTATTGTTTTTATCACGAACATTAATTTACACATTGATTAATAGCCCGTAAAAGTCCATTGCTGAACGTAATTAGTTTTGCCTCCTCCAGAGATTGTTTCATAGAGCTGATCATAGAATACTTATAATACACAATAGAATGGCTGTCAACTTTATTTTGTACGAGGCTTGGCGTCGCCAAACCCGATTCGCTCTGTTGACAGACTGAATAAATTTACACATTTTAGACTTTTGATTAATGTTCAAGGTCATCATTTAAAAAAAACGTTTAAATTTTAATACATATTTATTTGTAAATAGCGTGCAATTTGGCAATTTCTAAATAATTTGCATGCGAAATTTGGAAACGGTTGTAACGTCAAAACAGATCTCGTGTTGACATATATATATATATATATATATATATATATATATATATATATATATATATATATATATACATATATACGTGAGAATTGACATGTTAGTGACATTTTAGTGGCTACGCGGGCTCCGCCTACTCCCCTGTTCTATTATGTATGTATTATAGTATTCCATGGAGCTGATTTTGTGATAATTGGCACGCTTGCAGGCGAGTTGGCTACCGCAGTTTTTTTTAATCATTTTCAGTAGTTATCAGGAGGAAGCTGCTGTCCTGCTCCTCCTTCAGTTTTCCTCTGTCGTCTCTTATTACAACCACGGGACGATACAGGGCAGTGGGTGTTCTCTTACACACACCACCACTACACGGTTTCACATTAATTTTACACTTTTTAATATCTTACCGTCAATATTATACGAACATATAAGTAGATGTTAACACAACTATACGACCGTTTATACGTGGTAGAGCCGTACTGCAGTTATATTAGTAGTATAGTTGTAGCACGAATGGGTCGGCTCGACCGGGGAAGGACAACGCTCTCACAGAATACCAGCGTTAAATAGTAGTTTAATGCTGCTGTGTTTCGTATGGTGAGTGAAGAGAACCGGAGACCTTTTTTACTGGAAACGAGGCATTCCATCTTAGTCCTCACGGTTGTCAACGCATCTGCATTTTGATTCGTAATCGAGGATAGATGTAGAATGTCTATAGACCACAAAAACCACTTACCATTAGGTGGACTGTGTGCTCTTTTGTCATCCTATCTTATAAAAAACATATACAATGCACAAAAAGTCAGTATATGATCTTTGGGGCCGGACGGGATCGTACGCGTAATGTGCCTCCTATTAAATTAAATGGCACACCATTAACTAGGGTTGACTCTTACAAATATTTGGGTCATTTGGTTACGACCGACCTCAAGGATACTACTGACATAGAAAGGGAACGTAGGACTCTGTCGGTTCGTGCAAATATGATTGCTCGTAGGTTCGCGAGATGTTCAAGGGAGGTTAAACTCACTTTATTTAGAGCGTTTTGTACATCTCTCTAAACGTGCAGCCTGTGGAGGGACTACACGCAACGGGCCTATGGAGCTCTCCGGATCCAATATAACAACGCGTTCCGGGTGCTGATGGGGCTGTCCTGATGCTGCAGCGCATCAGCGATGTTTGTTGAAGCACATGTAGATTATTTTTACGCAACTTTGCGTAAGAGAGCAGCATCGCTGGTGCGCAGGGTAAGGGCCGGCCCCAATGGCATTCTTAAAATGATAGGTGACAGAGTGAACTGTCCCTATCTGCAACATTGTTGTAGACTGCATATGCCCAACAGCTAATTTAACTGCAGTTAATAGTTTTAATATATTTGTCTCATCATATTTTGTTAGATTATTTGATTTTAATTTTTTTAATAATTATAATTTGAAAAAAAATAATGTAATGTAAATAAAAATGAGTCCTGGATACTTGAAATTAAATAAATAACAATAATAAAAAAAACAATAACCACGATTCGCCATGAAACGCTTGTGCATTTTATCAAACGGTCGAATTTGGACACAGAATACCAGCGTGAAATAGTAGCTTAATGCTGCTGTATTTTGTATGGTGAGTGTAGAGAACCGGAGACCCTTTTTACTGGAAACGAGGCATTCCATCTTAGTCCTCACGGGTGACAACGCATCTGCATTTTGATTCGTAATCGAGGATAGATGTAGATGTCTATGGGCCACAGCAACCACTTACCATCAGGTGGACTGTGTGTTCGTTTGTCACCGTATCCTATATAAAAAAAAATTGGACTTATGTTGTTGAACATTTTGATCTAGGTATTTAACAGTTTTTATTGTATGAAATTAATTTGGACTCTGTATTATGGTAGAAATAATGAGTACTTTGATTATATACTTGACCTGACAGGTATATAATCAAAGAATGAGTAATAGGAGGTTATTGTTGATGGAAGTACATAATTATTAATTTTTTATTATAGTGAAACTAAGCAAAGCTTTTACTTTTATAATTAAACTTAATATTTTATAATTATATAATAAATTATTTACGTGGTAAAGCCACGCTCCAACTATATTAATGTTGTAGCACGAATGGGTTGGGTCGACCTGGGAAGGACCACGCTCTCACAGAATACCAGCGTAAAATAGTAACTCATATGTTGAGTGTAGGCAACCGGATACCTTTTTTACTGGAAATGAGGTATTCCATGTTAGTCCTCAGGGGTGACAACGCATCTACACTTTGATTCTTAATCGAGAATAAATGTAAATGTCTATGGGCCACAGCTTTCACTCACCATCAGGTGCACTGTGTGCACATTTGTCACCCATAATTTTTGAAAACTAACTTTATCAAGCGGAAGTGGAAACATTATCTTTACCTTGTTTATTTTGCCTTAATAAATTTTACTTAAATTACAATTGCAGTTTCATTCGTTATCTGTATGGATACTCCTTGTTAATACTCGTTATGTATCACTGAACTATGCCCCTATAGGCAAGGTTGATAACATCTGCTTAGAAGTAATTATTAGAGCAGTATTTTGCCGTTTGGGTGGACAAAGTTTATCTTCTACTTTCACTTGATAAATTTGTAGAAAATTCGTTTGTAAATCTAATATTTTTTAAAGAAAATAAATCTTATCTTAACGTAATGTCTCTTGTAAAATGTGACACTTATTTAATCCATTTACTGACCTCGGTAAAGGAAAAGGACCATAAGAACGAATCAGTGGTTTTTAAATTTTTTATCTGTTTCACGATTCACACAAAAGTTTGAACTTTTTAAGAAATTTGGTATTATGTACCTAGATATTGACACTACATAACATATTTTCATAATGGCTGCTGATGAGTATACCCAATCATAAAAATAATGTTCTTAGGCTATTAAACTGTAAAAATATCCAAACTCAGTATAAAGATGTATACTCTAAGCACAAACTCATACACTTGTTCAATCAACTTTCTATTATTATGTCGCTTATCATTTTACTTTCTTCTCTTTCAAAAAAAAAAACAATATGATAATACACTATGAAAAACAAACAATATGAAAATAATGGAAATAAACATAAGTACATAGACGTAATTATTATTCGTTAGAGATGACTGTTATCAACCAAATGCACTTTGGTAGATGTACTCTATCATTAATAGTGCTTCAGGGGCATTGACGTAGTAAGTCCATGAACGTGAACATCAAAAGATCTTATTTGTAATTAATAATTACTAGTCCATATATACTTAGTTTAAATATAGGTTCTTTTGCAATAACCAGCCAAATTTTCATAGGAAGTTCATAATAATGTTACGCCGCGCTAAAATCAGCGCCATCTAGTGTCAGGAGCGAGAGCGGGGGGGGCTTTGCAGAGAATGACATCGCCGATCTCTCGGCCAACAGCGCCACCCGAGGAACTAAGTTTCTAGAAAATCTATACTCGAGCTCTCGGTACCTTACGCGTGTTTACTTGAACATTCCGGATGTTTTGCTGATTTGAATAAATAGATGGCGCAAGATGCGATCGAGACAGAGTTTAACTCGGCGACACAAGCGAAGCTTCGGAGCGAAATTAAGTGAATTAGTGTGTTTAATTATTAGTGTTTTTTTACTTTAATTTGTATAAAGTAAATTAAAGTGTTAATTTAGGTAATTTTATCGGCAATTTTTATTGTCACGAACCCTAAGCTCGTAACAATTGGTGTCAGAAGTGGGATAAAATAATGCCAATTTTACCTAAGGAGGAAACGGAGGGTGTCCGTACCCGAAGTCAACGCCAGCAGGAGACGGACCAGAGGAGATTTGGTGGTGCAACGCCGCAGATGTCTGAGGGCCAGCCGCCGGCCACGGAAGCCGGTCCGTCAGCAGCTTCTACGTCTGTGGCACCTGACTTAGGTGCTCTGATGGTGATGCTGCAACAGCTGCGGGGCGGACAGGAGGAGCAGGCCCGCCGACAGGAGGAACAGGCCCGCCGACAGGAGGAACAGGCCCGTCGGTTGGAAGATCAGCAGGCGGAACAGGCTAGTCGGTCGGAAGAGCAGATGCTCCTCATGAAGGACCTTCACGCTACCTTTGGGAAAGAGATAAGGCAGGTGAAGGACAGGGTTGCTCAACACGACAACCGTCTGTCGGAAGCTGAAACCCGAATCGAAGAACATGAAACCCGAATCAACCATGTGAACCATCGGGTTGACAACGTGATGGCCGACATGAAGAAATCATTGGACGAACTCAAACTTGGAGATGGAGCTACAGCTCCCGCAGTAGCTACAACACCTTCGCTACGTGGGTTCAAGGTGCCACCGTTCGACGGTATCTCTTCCTGGTCAGCCTACAAAATTCAGTTCGAAGCTGTTATGAAGGCGAACGGCTGGAATAAAAATCAGGCCATGACTGCTCTCACACTAGGCCTGCGCGACCAGGCCTTGACAGTTCTGGAAGCTCTCGGTAAGAAAGTGACCTATGAGCAGCTTCTTGAGGCCTTGGAGGCGAGATATGGTGACGCTCACCTGGAACACGTCTTTCGCGCGCAGCTTAAAGATCGCGTGCAACGCAGCAACGAAAACCTGCAGCAGTGGGCCCTTGAAGTGGAGAAGCTGGTGCGAAAAGCATACCGGTCTGTACCTGCGCTCATTGAAGGGAACCTGGTGCAGAAGAAGAGAAGTGGAAGCCGTGCGGCAGGATCATCGTTCCCATCGCGTCAGAGAGGTTGCAGCAGCTACAGTTCGCGACCGCAACATAGGATACAGCCCAAGGTGCTATGGCTGTGGGGAAAGGGGCCATCTTCGATCCAGCTGCCCTAAGCGAACCGTGGAAAGGAGAGTTGATCGATCTCGAGAGGGTAGTGCAGCTAACAGCACTGCCTGGCGGCGACAGGATCATCGTTCACCTCACGCTAGGGAGGTTACAGCAGTTACGGTTCGCGACCACAATAAAAGATACAGCCCTAGGTGCTATGGCTGTGGGGTAAGGGGCCATCTTCGGTCCAGCTGCCCTAAGCACACCCTAGGAAGGGAAGGTGAACGGTCTCAGAAAGGAAGTGCGGCTAACAGCACCGCCCAGCAGCAGCAGGAATACGACTTTCCTATCAGACACTGCAGCGGGAAATCTCACGGCAACGCAGATGCATTGTCAAGAAGACCTTTTCCTGAAGATTACAACCATTGTAGTAGGCAAGAGAGTAAGGAAGTGGTATCCGTGAGGATGCTCAGGACAGACCACCTCAGAAACGGGTGGAAGGACAGCCTACGACATGAACAGCAGGAAGATCCGGACATCAAGCCGATTCTGGGATGGATGAAGGCCCGTGCTACCAAGCCTAAGTGGAGGGACGTCTCAGCGATGAGTTCAACCACAAAAAGCTATTGGGCCCAATGGGACAGCTTGCTGCTTCAGGATGGAGTCCTGTGCCGTAAATGGGACAATGGTCGAGGAGACAGCTGACGTTTGCAAATGGTTGTCCCTAAAGCTAAAGTGCCGAATGTTCTACAGCTGTGCCATAATGGTCGTTCAAAAGTCCATCTGGGAGTTAAACGAACACTACTGAAGGTCCGAGAACAGTTTTACTTGGTCCATTATCGTGACGATGTGGAGGATTGGTGTCGTACATGTACAAGTTGTGCGGCTGCGAGGGGACCTCGGACACGGAGTAGAGGAGCATCGAAATTGTACAATGTTGGTGCACCACGGGATAGGACATCCCTTGACATTGCAGAGCCGTTACAGAAAGGCGCAAGAGGGACTCCTAAGATCGTCCATGTGGATCGCTTGGCACGTTATTATGGGGCCGATAATGCTCGGGACGAGCATGTCTTAGGAGGGGGCAGTGTTACGCCGCGCTCAAATCAGCGCCATCTAGTGTCAGGTGCGAGAGCGGGGGGGGGCTTTGCAGAGAATGACATCGCCGATCTCTCGGCCAACAGCGCCACCCGAGGAACTAAGTTTCTAGAAAATCTATACTCAAGCTCTCGGTACCTTACGCGTGTTTACTTGAACATTCCGGATGTTTTGCTGATTTGAATAAATAGATGGCGCAAGATGCGATCGAGACAGAGTTTAACTCGGCGACACAAGCGAAGCTTCGGAGCGAAATTAAGTGAATTAGTGTGTTTAATTATTAGTGTTTTTTTACTTTAATTTGTATAAAGTAAATTAAAGTGTTAATTTAGGTAATTTTATCGGCAATTTTTATTGTCACGAACCCTAAGCTCGTAACAATAAGTATTGTAGGCAAATGGTGAAGAAAATATAATTAAAAAAAATTCAAACATTCTGTCCTTTCTGTTTTTTAAATTCAAAATGCGAGGTAATGCATTATTTTAACTGACACACGCACGCAGTAAGGGTCGATCCCTAGGCAAAAACGTTGTTGCCCTTAAATCAGATTCAATCTGGGATAATTTCAAATAAGAGTAGAAGCCTAATTAATCGTATTTTCAAAACTATAATAATGTTATATCATTATTTATATAGTTGAACTTAAGTTTAACATTTGGCTACTCTTTGAAATATAGCCAGAAAAAGGAATTTTAGATCTTAATCGGCTAATTGATTAACTCCTAAAAAATACACATACTTGTAAAACCGCGTTACCGCTTCTTGACAATGTCGCAACGAAGGTTTAATTTTCGTGATTGTCTTATTACCGTAGCTATAAAAACTGTCTCGCTGTTTCTTTGTTAGAATACACGGGTTTTTTCTCCCAGTTCTTTATTTTCACCTAGTATGTCATAAATTAGCGTTTCGCTCAAAATTTAAAATTAGTCTTATGCTCACGAGACCGAATTCCAATATAAAACAACACAACCACAACAAAGTCACCAACCATTGACGTAAAAAAACTTTTTTAACCCGCAGTTGTGAGAAAAGCCCATTGCAGAGAATTTTTGATCATGCTATCGCGAAATTGTCTGATAAGCATTATCATGCATATAATATTATACGGCTTAAGTACTTCGTTTATTAATGGGTGATTTACTGATTGTTGACGGTGTCCATGATGATTCATAGTATGAGAGATAGCAGATAAACAAATTTATAAGAAAATAATCCATAAAATGTGTAAATGTAAATTAGCTAGCTCAATTTTTAAGACTGCAATTTTATGGCCAAGCCCAGTTAGATTCGTCGACAACTAATAATAATAATTGTCGGTATAGGTGCAACATGAACGTTGGGAGACACTTGAGTTCGTTGAGCATAGTGCTGAGGTCCTCCAAGGATTCTGCCATAACGGCTATATTGGGGGCAAAATCCTTTCCAGTCCAGTAACTTGAAAAAGTCTTCTGATACTGCGATGAAGTGTTCTGACATAGCCCATCGGATTATTAGGCTGAAATGGCTGTGGGCCGGCTGTATATCCTGAAGAACCGACAACTGATGAGGAATAAAGACTCTTGAGTGACAGCTTTGTAGCGCGGTTTTAGGCGATCCAACCCGACCTAAAATAATAATTTCGTAATAAAAAATACCGTACAAAATGACTAGCATACTTGTTATCTATTTTATTTTTATGTTTGGAATTAAAGTTAATTGGAAAGTATGCGAATGAGAAGATTGTGGCTGTAAACATGGTTACAGCGAATGTGTAGTATTGTGCAATCCATTGATACTCCACCATTAACTATAACTAGGTATAAATGCACTTAACACATAACACTGTTATAGTAAATCGAATGACAAGTGTTACTGTTAGAGCCTATTAAAGTGCACTGCTGAACATAGGCCTCCCTATAGACTGAGATATTTGCCACAGTTGCCACGCTTGGCAAGGGGGTTGGCAACAGCAATTTTTAATTTTTAGCCGTTATTAGGAAGATTTTGATGTTTTCCTCTATCGCCTTTTACGATACTCACGGGATGATATGGGGTATTGGATATTACACCGCCCCTACACGATAAATATAGGTAATCCATTACAGGTAAGTTAATGTCCATAGATATCTTCACCTAGCCTCGATTAAGAATCAAAATGCAAATGCGTGACATTTGAGGTCTAAGATTGATTGATCTAAGAATGCCACGTTTCCAGTAATAAGGATTTTGGTTTTTGACACTCACAATACGAAACACAGCAGAATTAAGCTGCTATTTTACACCGGTATTCTGTGAGAGCGTGGTCCGCTAACTAAATTGTCAACGTAAAAGCGTGCTATTCCACGCTCATATTCTGTAAAAGCGTGGTCTTTCTCTAGTTAAAATGTTTTGGTTCCAGTACATATAAAACGTACACGTGTAAGTTACTAAAGCCATTTTTCTTCCTTAGCCAGTAACAATTCATTGTTGAACCACTACGGTTCGCACAATAAGTAAGAAGTCTTGCATTTTATTTTGCACACCAGGTTATATCGAAAGCCATAAGTTTTTTTAGATTACATTCGGCAACTTTTCTGGCACCCACGGGACAAGATTTAGAAGCGACAGTAGCCTAATGGCAGGGCGTGGACCGCGAACTCAAAAAGGTCGTGGGTTCGAATCCGCCATTCGACTACTGACGTGAACCACTCGTAAAACACAAGCAATTTAAGCTTACCACGAGTGGTTAAGGGGAATATTAGTAATGTTTATAACTTTATTAATATTCTTAAAAAAAGATGACACGAGCTTTTACACTGACGGCAATACTACATTGGGGAGCAAAAAAAGGTTAGTTAAAAAGTAAGCCTCTTCTCATTTCTGAGAGGGTTTAGGGCAAGGAAGTGTCCAACGCGCTGCCCCAATGCGTATTGGCGAACTTCAAATGTCTTCGAAATATTTTTTCCTATTTCTCAGACATGCCGATTTCCTCACGATGTTTTCCTTCACCGTCGAGCACTTAAAATTGCAATTGACAATTACATCGGTGCCAGCGGGGATCGAACGCGGATTGCTTGCGTACTGTAAGTTTTACATAGAGGGCTAATCAGCTGAGCTACCACGGTACCGTCGGTCGGCGTGTCTCGTTGTGGGGAGCAAAATGTAACAAGTATTAGAACGTAAGTTTATAGAACAAGCAACTGTCGCCTCTATTGCAGAACATTTAGCAACACATGTTGTTATCATTTACAGTAAATATTCCGCATATTAGCATAATTAGCCATGTGGAACTGCACGCGCCAAACTTGTCATAGCTTTTGAATCTAGTGAGAAAATTATAGTAGATTATAAATGTTGAAGACCAAACTTTGTTCAATTTAGAACTCTTATGAACTTCAAAATCAAAACCGGTTCTGAAAAGGCATTCTCAGTAAAAAACCGGCTACGGTTTCATAACTGTATGCCTAGTCTTCTTTATTTTATTCTAAAATGCAAATGTAATGATTTAGTTTTTGATTTTTGTGACAGACTAGCGACGTACCCTGGCTTCTCACGGGTGATTTCTGATCTCAACAACAGCGCCATCTGCTGGGGCCAATCGAGTTTTTAAACCATCCAGTGACCCATTCAAACGCACACAAAATAATTCATTAACATCGTTTGAGCTGTTTTCGAGTTTATGCGAGACTAACGGACATCAGTTGGTTCTTAAATACTAGATGATTTTTTTAAGGTCTGAAAAAAAAATAGGACGTAACAGGTGAATGGAATAGAAGCCTATGACACTGATATTATATTAAATATGAAGTTGATCTATCAATAAATACCACTAATTAGGTACGTATTGTTTTAATTTCTTTTTTTAGTTCAAAAAGTTTGTTGTTATTTTTTTAGTAAAGTAATCTATCCGAAAGTATCTTTCTAATTAGTAGTGTTTATTGATAGATCAATTTCATAATATGTTAATGTAAAAAAATGTAAAATATCAGTGCAATAGGCTAGTATTTCGTTCACCTGTTATACCCTACTTTTTTACAGACGGTAAAAAATCAGTATAAGATTGTTTTTCATGTATTTTGTATTTGCAGAATGAATATTGCATTCAATACTGCTGCCTACAATAATACACTAAATGACATACCACCTGTGAAGTAAGAGAAGTAGACTAATGAAATTGTTGCTTCATCAGTTTGCTCTCAAATTCTTACTGGAGCATGGAAACAATGGAAGATTAGAGAAGTACGATCTAATTTTCAAAATCCAAATCGATATTTTGTAAATTAATTTCAGCATTTTACGAAATATTTATGTGTATAAAATAAAAACAAAAATATTCGATCCATTTTTATTTTACGCAAAATGAGGTAACATAATTTTACTATGAGTTACTAAACAATTTCTACAGATTAAAGCCTCCATGAATGATAATAATATACAATTTAATAGGTGGATAGTATTGGCAATTTAATTCAAAATCATGTTTTTTCATTTAAGCATGTTTTAGTTATACGCCGGTGGTTGATAGGAAAATGTAGGAAAACTTGATAACAATTTTTTTGACAATGTATTTATATGATAAAATTACATTTTCTTCATAGGTTTGTTGCAGATGTTAAGAAAGGTGACGCACCAAACTGTCTAGCACCATAGCTACAATACAATGACTACTAGCAATGTTTGAAAGACGATGGTGTCGTGGGATTTTTTTGTAATTTATTGTGTATTATCTCCGCTGTATGCGAGGTTTACTGAGTAAGAGAGTTAAAATAATTATCAATTTAAATGTTTTATATCATCAGAGAACAAACGTGACAACGTGTATTAAATTTACATTTATTAGAGATAAGATGTGATTTTTCCGATCCTTGTCTATCAATGTATTAGCTACTTGCCTTTAAAACCGTTACCGTTTTTTAGTAATGGCTTATTAGAAGTCCGATAATTTGCATTCGACTTGAAATACCAAATTTAGAGAGTCGTGGTAGCCAAAGAACGAAGTGTTCGTCGCAAATTTAACAGGCTACGAATCACCCGCGTTCGATCCTCATCGGCACTAATGAAATTAACAATTGTAATTTTAAGTGCCTGTTTACTTCGTTCTCAGCATTGAAGAAAAGCATCATGAGGAAAATAATTCGAGGACATATGAAGTCCGCCAACACACACAAAGATTTAATTTTTTTTAATATTTATAAATCAAATTTATGTCATAATTAAGCATGACACAAAAGATACTAAGTACCTTCACCACCAATAAAATTGAAACACTGAAGTTACTAACGTCAACCCATTTCCCAGGTTCACAGAGGATGACTGACACATACTTTAGATGATATGAGAGCTTTGTTATAAGGACTGGCGTAGGGCTGCAAAGATAATAAAACCAGCCCTGTAATGGTTTTAGACTTCCTTTAAATAGTATGAAACAAGTCCTAAGAACGAAATATTTCAGGAAGCTTTTGCTGTTGCACGTACGGGCTGACTCGAATTGGCGTGGTACCTCACAGAATACAGTCGTGAAGTAGAAGCAGAGTTTCTACTTCACATCTGGTGAGTGCAGGTGGCCGGAGGCCCAATTGCCCCCTCCCAATCAACTGCTAGGGGCTAACTGAGCAATGAGACCAAGTCGACCCCTACTATGCTATCCGTTTCTGCAACATCCGCAGACTTCACTCGCACCTAAACCCCGTCCACTACCATCTGGCGACGGCGAAGCCGGCCTTGGTCTTTCTGTATGGGACGCAGGTGTCCTCTCCGGTTGATACTTCGTATCTCCTACCAATAGCGGTAATACCGAAATGGACCGACCACGTCCAAATGACTACAGATTCCTTGCTACAGCAGATCTCATGCGCAGAGATTGTGATCTTCAGCGATTTTAACGTCCACCATGTCGAATGGCTCCGTTCACGTTTAAGCGATCATGCTAAGAGATCTGTTTATGACTGTTGCGGCAACACCGACTAATAATCAGCAGTATAAAACAAGGCGCCAGAGGGTGCCCAGCGGCAATCTTCTTTTAGAAAGGTCTTACCATTTTAAGTACAAGTCATTAGATCAGTTTTACCAATGACCGTATTTTATTTCATTTTATTTTGTTACGTCCATTTGTAAACAATGACTGTTCCTTGGCATATGGTCTGACACAACTGGTTACTTCGCCTTCGCGGATTCCAGATGTAGAGGATCATGCACCTTCGTTGTTGGACTTTCTGCTGCATTTTTATCCGGACGGATATCAGGTATCCGTCAACACCCCTCTTGGCACCTCGTACAATTGTCTAGTACAGAGTGTGGTGCCACTCACGTTAACATCGCGGTTGTATTCTGCAGGCTGCCGCCGTGTTTGGCCCTCTTATGTTTGCCGATTGATGCGACCTTTCCTTGCAATCTATCCTTTGGAGCGGTTTTGCTTCTTGCCGGAGGATCTCAACGTTGTTGCTAATTTTTTCGTAGATGTGATACTTCAGGATGTGGATCTTTTTATTCCTTCTTCTGCAGTGCCCATCGGATGCATATCCCATCCATAGTTTGGTACCTTTTGTACATCCCACTAAAGCAGGTATGCTACTGGGCCTGGGCCGACGCATCAACGTCTCGAGATGTAAACATCAGCTCCCTTAAAAACAAGTATAATTCTGCCTCCAGGTCATTAAAACAAAATCTACCATTTGGGAAAAATAAATCAAAATGGCACAGTGTTTCAAGTGTAACATTCGTATTGACTATTGATGATAAAACTCTAAAATCAATTGCGTCTACGGGTGCTTCTATAGGTCCCATAGCGGTAATGCCGAAACAGACCGACTCATCGACCACGTCCAGATGGCTACAGACTCCGTGCTACAACAGATCCCATCCGCAGAGATCGTGATACTTGGTGATTTTAACGCACACCATGCTGAATGGCTTGGTTCTGGTTTAACCGATCATGCGGGTAGATCTGTTTATGACTTTGCTTTGGTATATAGTCTGATACAACTGGTTACCTCTCCTACGCGGATCCCAGATGTGGAAGATCATAAACCTTTCCTGTTGGACCTTCTGCTGACCTCTCATCCAGACGAATATCAGATCTCCGTTGATGCCCCTCTTGGCTCCTCTGGCCATTGTCTGATCCGGAGTAAGGTGCTACTCACGCTCCCATCGCGGTTGCGTACTGCAGGTTGCCGCCGTGTTTGGAATTGTAGGTCAGCCGATTGGGACGGGATGCGATCTTTTTTTGCGTCCTACCCTTGGAGGCGGGTTTGCTTCTCGCCGGATGATCCCAGCGTTGTTGCTGATTCTGTCGCTGATGTGGTGCTACAGGGAATGGAACTATTTATTCCATCATCTGTGGTACCTATCGGAGGCAGAATCCAGCCTTGGTTTAGCCGCTTCTGCAAAATTGCATTACATCATAAGCAGGAGTGTTAACCAGGCCTGGGCTAGAGCATCGTCGTCTCGGGATGTAAATATCAGCGATCTTAAAAAGAAGATTAATTCTGCTTCCAGGTTCTTCAAAAGTGTCATTGTCAAGGCAAAGTCAGAGCACATCGGCAGAATTGGCGAGAAACTTGTTCGTCTTCCTTCGGGAACACGTGCATTCTGGTCGCTCGCCAAGGCTGTCCAAGGGAACTTCTGCCAGCTATCTCTTCCATTTTTCTTTGCGTCCAACTCGACTCTTGATGACGGGGGGAACACACCGCCGACCATCCTGCAGTGTGAGTGTTCCATGCAGGATGTGCTGTTTACCCAAAGCTCGGTGCGCAGAGCACTCCTCTCCCAGGACATCAACAAATTGAGTGGGCCTGATGGCATCCCTCCTATTGTACTGATAACATTCTCGGCGTTCTTATACTCGTATTTTTGCATTAGGGCACAACAGTGATTTAGATGATTACTCATTATTAAACATTAAAAGTATCTTATTCTTTTGCAATAACATTTTCGGCGTTCTTATTCTCGTATTTTTGCATTAGGGAACAACGGTGATTTAGATGATAACTCATTATTAAAAATTAAAAGTATCTTATTCTTTTGCAAAATCGGCAAAATAGAGGACAGTGACATGTAGAGTTTGGGTCCCGGGACGTCTCGTGTCTCGAAGTCCCGGGACTTTTTGTAATCTTAGTTGTCTCGAGTCTCGGGACTTTTATGTCGAGACTTGAGACGAGACAAGATTGTCGAAATTGTTATGTAATCATTTTTATTTTCAAATAATTGAAGGAGCCTGGCACCATCTGTTGGTTTAATGAGTAATTACTCGGTCTTCTACATAACTACTGAGTACACAACACAATAAATGTGTAGTTGTTGTTGTTCGACGTTATTAAAATTGGTATGAGTTTCAATTAAGTTCGTTTTATAACTATAAGATTTATCTGTTTAAAAGTGGCGGTTTTAGGGAAAAAGAGAGTTATCTATGCTGCCCGTTGCTCCACTCAGTTATAGGTTTCCTCCCAATGGTTTTGATTAGCGCCGAGCACTTAGTAAATAAGAACAACTTTACGTATGTGGAGATTGAATTTGTGTGTGATTAAAAGAAATAAACAAAGCGATTATTAAGACTGAAATTAACTTTAAACTTATTAAGCTTTAATTTTCTGTTTGATAAATGTTGATTTTTTCAAAAACAATGTCTTTTTAATATGTTTCACAAGGAAATAACTCAATTAAAATTCTTCAAAAAAGGCTTAGCTCTCTTAAAAAATTTTTTTAAGTCTCGAAGTCCCGGGTATTCCCGGGACTTTGATTGTTGGCTGTCTCGTGTCCCGGGACTTTGAAATTCTCGGGAATTCCCAAACCCTAGTGACATGACAATGTCACATGTTGAACAGAATGGCGGCTAGCGTTTTCACGCAAAAATTTAATACGATAGATTAAAAGTAGTTTTTATGGTACTATACGGTTTAAAAATAATTATATTAAAATTTTTGTGGTTCATTATCACTCTAGTATTAATTTAAAACCATTTTTGAATATGTGTGTAATATCCTATTGTAGACATACACGTTATCCAACAAGCGAGATTTTCTTTAGTCGACATGTATGCTCAATAACATTTTTCTTCTACATAGGTATTAGGTATTGACTGTCTCAAAATTAGAGGATATTTGATTGAAAATTCTCGTTACCTCCGTATTGTCCAGGACTAGGATCAGGGGTACTACAAATTGAAATTTATTCTGGAATTGGTATAGATTTTTTACCAGAAAAATTGCTACTTCAATGAAGCACTAAGACATCATTATCGAAATCTACTGATTTCCTATCCCTAAGATTTCTTTAGCATAAGCATTAATAAATTTCTACTAAAATCGTAAAAGTGCATCGTTTATATAATGGTTATTATTTAGTTTAGTAACAGATATATAATTTTCACAAAATACTTGCCTCTATTTTTATATACAACATAGAAATTCTCTAAGCAAGACCTGAAAGTAGAAAAAAAATACAATGAGAAACGTTTTGAAGTGACAAACTATTCCAGCACTTACAGAGAAGAAACAGTTGTCAACCTTCATAACATACACAGATATTATAATAAGTTCAAAGTAACTTTACCTTATAAGAATAAATGGATGTTGATACAAAATATATGCTTAGAGGTGATTAGGTACTCTCTTTGTCATTACATCCGGAGGTAAAGTCTAATTCATATTTTATTTATTTATATAAGGTGTATTAATGACAGTCATTATGATATTTACTCAGAGTTATAAGTGATACTAAAGGTCACAGAAACACGTACCGCTTGTTAGTTTTGTATTTTTTTTATAGAATGGGGGTGACAAACGAGCACAAAATCCACGTGATGGTAAGTGGATGCTGTGGCCCAGTGACAGCCATATTTATCGTCGATTAGGAATCAAAATGCAGATGCGTTGTCACCTCTGACTACGATGGAATGCCTGGTTTTCAGTAAAAAAGGTCCTCGGTTCGCTACACTCACCATACGAAACACAACAGCATTAAGCTGCTATTTTACGCTGGTATTCTGTGAGAGCGTGGTTCTAGCCCGGTCGAACGACTCATTCTTCCAACAACCATTATACACTTTCCGTGTTGTGGCGATGTAAGAGAATCCACTACGGTATATATGAGAGATGTTGCATCTCTTTGCATTTTATTTCGCATATACCACGGGGAGTGCTCTGAGGAATTTCGTGAACGCACTACGCAGCAAACGTCCCGATACCATCCACTCCATCTGGATGCTTGACGGTCCACCACTGTACATTTCACAAGGAGTTTTCTTCCGCGTACGACCTCTCTGTGGAATAGTTTACCACCGGCGATTTTTCCGGACCGATACGACCTGTGGACGTTAAAGAAAAGAGCTTACTCTTTTCTAAAGGGCCGGCAATGCACCTGCAATTCCCCTGGTGTTGCGGTTGATCATGGGCGGCGGTAGTCACCTAAAATCAGGTGAGCCGTTGCTCGTTTGCCCCCTCTTCTATAAAAAAAATCACCAATCCATTTCCCAAGCGTGACTTAAGTCCGTACGATTAAATCCTTCCTACTACCCTACTACAGAAGACGGGCACGTGGCCGGTGGAGTTTTAGGAGCTAATAAGGAAGAAGAAAACCATATCGAATACTTGATGATATGACTGTTAGTATGTAATGAGCAATATTCCAAAATCGTATATTATAATTTTTGTTTCTTTATACCGCCATCTTATTTAAGTAATTGCGTGACCAACATTGCACTCGATACTTATTTATATCTAGATTTTTACTGGTTACATCCAGTTAACACTGTAAGTTACCAGCGCGCATGACGCGTGACGCAGATTTCTTTTATAATAGAAATGTTTACTCTTTACGATGGCACGTTTTAATACACCTAAATCAAACATGCAAACTGTATACTTGTGTAGATTACCGCGCGGAGACAGATTATAATTTTACGTCTTCACTGATTTTCTTGAAAAAGTTAGTTATGGAAATACTTTTTTATTATTATTATAGCTTAACTGTTTGTATATTGTTTTTAAGAACTTAAGAACAGTTGCCAACAGAAACACAAACGTACAAAGCTTTATCAACTCATAGGTATTATTTTTCTGGGAGTGCGCTAGTAATACAACATCTGAAAGAATTAGAGAGAACTCAAAAAGCTGTACCCACTAAGAGTTATGCTTATCCTACCTTACGCAGATATTCGACAAAAATTATATATAGATTTTGTGAAGTACTAAGTGTTCGCAAATTGTTCATACAGAAATGTCTTGACGCATTCGTGGATGTGGTGTTCCGTAATAAAAAAAAATTAAAAGAAACTTTCGTATCCCGAAGGTGAAATATATATTCAATAAAAGGAATTACAATTACCTAGTTACCAAGTTATAAAACAGTGTATACAAGAAAGGCTTCTTCCATTCATATGTTCAAAAATATGTTGTGGTATAATAGCTCAAAGAGTGACTACGGCTAACATGTATTTAGGGTAAAATCTTAGTATTAAATATATTATACTAACATTTCCTAAAGTACGATGATACAAATAGTTACTGAATAAGAAGGAACTGACTTATGAAATATAGGGTACCCTAGTTCAGGAATCAGGGTTCAATGATGTTGTTATGAAATAGAAGTATGAATCTATCAATGAATCAATCTCTTTATTCATTATCAATAAATTTTATACGTATATTTCAGCAATGTTCTTTTTACATTGCGAAGCCTTACTAAAATACTTCGAATCAAATAATAATCAAAAAATAGAACTTTATAAGCGACAGTAGCCTAATGGCAGGACGCGGACCGCAAACTCAAAAAGGTCGTGGGTTCGAATCCGTCATTCAACTACTGGCGTGAACCACTCGTAGCACAAGCAATTTAAGCTTACCACGAGTGGTTAAGGGGAATATTAGTAATGTTTATAGCATTGTTAATATTCTTTTTAAATAAAAGAAAGAACTAACTTATAAAAGTCGTTGTGTTTTTCTGTATCTATATAATTATTATAGCTAAATTTTTTTATGGTATAGAAAGACAAATGAGTACACAGTCCACCTGATGGTACGTGGTTGCTGCGGCCCATCGACATCTACATCTATCCTCGATTACAAATTAAAATGCAAATGCGTTGTCACCTGTGAGGACAAAGATGGAATGCCTCTTTTCCAAGGGTCTCCGGTTCTCTACACTCACCACTCGAAACACAGCAGCATTGAGCTACTATTTTACGCTCGTATTATGTGAGAGAGTGGTCCTTCCCCGGTCAACCCATTCTTGCTACAACTATACTACTAATATAACTCTTACATGGCTTTACCACGTATAACTTACAGCTAAAATTCATCATAAATGTTCAAAAATATATAAATTACAATAACCAATTAAAAACGTAAAAATAAATTGATTAGTAAATGCCATTGTATCTGAAATTTTTATATCTTTATCCACCTACCTACTTTAACAACTCCATAATCAAAATTCGGAATAAACGTTCAAAAATAAAATCATATTATATATTTATAGATAACAGTTACAATGTATATACATTGTAACTGTTATCTGTAAATATATTCTACAGCTATAATTGGCAATGTTAAAATACATCTATATTATTAAAAATATATTTATTGTTTTATTTTTATTTTTTGGGCATCTTCTTAATAAATAAAACTGCCTGATGTTGAGAAATAAGGTACCTGCGGGCCTAGCTAAGGGAAATTCGAAATAAAATGAGAAATATCCAACTTGGTCTACAGATTTTAATAAAAATCATTGACTTGGTACAGTTTCTATAAAAATTGTAACATTTCCCATAAAGAAAAACAAAATGAAACGTCTCTAAAAACCTTGCTAGTAGACCTTTATTTTACTATGGTAGGATAATAAGGCCTACGAACTCAAATAATCAAACTATACGTAATAAATTTAATATTTATGAGCAATAATCGCACGAATGTAGCAAATAAGACCTAAAGTTCTTAAAAAATATAAATTGCTTCGCCTAACAACACTTGAAGTCATTAGTATAGTGATGAACGAACTGAAAAACAAACGAAGTCCTCGTGATTATCATCAGTACGGCGTCGGTTGATTGATTGTTGGGTTGAGTATCCTCCCAATCGAATTTCTGTCACGGTGGCCAGTCTCCACGGAGACTGACCTATCTGCACAGTACAGAATTATAGTGTCCGAATGTATGGACAATAACAGGGTGTACTATCTATTCACTCACAATCATCAAATCGCAATCCGATACGGTCCGAGAGAGTTTAGGCGAAGAACCAATAATTTACATATGTTTTAATAGCTTCTAATGTCTTAATTCTTCGACAAATTTTGTCTTTGCGCCGTTTGGACAGCTGAAATCAGGTCGTTTTCTGACTACGACATTAGTAGTAAAAGCGTACGATTTATTTGAATTTATAATTTTAGAAAGTGATATAAAACACATTATAAAACAGAAAAACTACACAAGTTGAAGGGGTATGGATAAGGATATAATTAAGGCCTATGGAATATGAAGTTTTGTGGGCCTAAATAACCGCCGACCAAGTATTTAAGAAAAGCCAAATTAAAAAAATGACGACTATACGTTACTCAAATCTTCAAGATCAACAAAGCATTTATCCACAAATATAAATATATTAAGATCATCTCGTAAGCTTGCTAGCACATAGCAAGCTGATCTAATTTTGCTCTCAATGTTTTGTAGTTCATGCTTTCGATTCAAATTACTGTCAATATTAACTCCAAAATTTTTTGCAATTTCTATTTGTTGAACCTTTTTACCATCTATGAAACTAATAACGTATTTAAGCACGTGCTATTCTTAACATGGTTCCTAAGTATCATGATGTTTGTTTTACCAGTGTTGATAACTAGGCCATAAGCAACAAAACAAATTTTCATAGGTTTTAGAACCAAGTTTATATTTGTTTCTAGACTATCAGTTTCAGTAGTCGAAACAACTCCATTAGTATCATCAACAAACAGGGCTAGTTTAGTTATCTTTAGAGAATTACTAACAAATCGATGTAAATCATTTAATAAATAAATAAGACAGATCCCAGAACAGAGCCCGCTAACTTGAACCTTTGCAAGACTCGAATTTCATGTATGATTCATTGTATGATTGAAGAAGAAGAAGTTGAAGAGCTCGTCCATGAAGTAATAGCTTAATTTTTCCAGAAGTAGTGAAAAACAAGGCTTAGATCAAGGGAAAAAGCAGCTGCTTTTAGTTTATTTATTTATTCTGTCTACCACATGATTAAGCAGTGATTCAATTGCACCATGAGTGCCTACCTTATCATATCCAATATGACTCCTATCGAGGACGCCAAAGTGAGAGACCAAACTTTAGTCCAGATCTCAGCAAGGACTCTGGTTGCGCGGAAAACCATTTGCGTTTTATTTATGACGGTAGGAACTTGTCGAATCATTATTCCTTTCCAAAACAATATCATTCGTACCCTCCTATCGACACATCGGGGTGGTGGGGTGGGAGGGGAAAGAAGACGATTCTAGAACATCGCGTAATTACCCCTGCCGAGGATATATAAGACACACGCGACCGATGCGCGAGCCTCTTCTCCCGCCGCAGCCGTCGTCGAATCAACGCTCCTCTCCTGACGCACCACTGGGGCCCCAGAGTGTCTGTCCAGAGGAGGTTCTGGAAGTCGCCGCTATAGTGATCGACAGGAAGCAGAAACCCCGGTGAGTCAATATTCCTTAATTATACCTGCTTGATAATAGTTTAACCCGCTCCAATCTGTGTTTTTTTTTTTCCTAATCAAGCAGGATTCCTTTCATCGATTCGACAAGTAATAGTTTAGTTTGGGGAAGAGCGAGTGCATTATACCGCATGCTATAGTAGTTGCTTTTACGTAAGCGTAGAAGCAAATCGCAAATACAGTCCACTCTAGTTAAATATCTCGCGTAATAGGTTTGAGGTTTGACCGGGGAACTAGATTTTCGGCAGCCTTAAACACGTGGCTCCACCATTTTATGGTCCTTCGAGCCGGATCTGGATTGGTGTTTAGTGGTTATCCAACCATTTTCTGGTCGAATTATTAAATTAATTGTTTAGATAACGCACTCTAACTTATGGAATAGACTTAAATAGTGTTCGTTTAAATTAAAATTTTGATTTGTTACTCGCAAACAGAATTATTCATTTAATAGCGCTCGTATTTGGTTAAATTTAAAGCTTATTAAATAATTGAAACGGTGTGATAGCAACCGTTTGATACGCTTACCCCCACAATTTTATAAAATTATTAGGTTTAGCAAACGACGCGTAGCCTTGACTGCATCGGGCGCTCGATCTGATTACGTAATACGGCACGCCGAGTATTCATCCTACGTCGTTTATACGTGTGAGATTAATTGTAATTAATATAACTTCATTATAATAGTTTAAAATGGCAGTTAGTGGAAGTGAAATCAAAATTAAAACGCTTTATGCCAAGAGGGACATACTCTTTTCGCGTGTGCAGAATATAAGTGATTATATAAAGAACATTCATATAGAGGCAGTGCGGGAGGCCTTTTTAAATGAAATCGAAACGATAGATAATCTGCGGATAGATTACGAAAGAATATTAGACCAAATTAATCATTCGGAACTACAAACCGACCCGAAATACATAGTGAACTACCAACCGCTGCTGGCATTCGAAGATATGCTGTGTCGCGTGAAGAGAACTGCAAAACTGCTACAATCTCAAAATGAAGCGAATCCGGAAATGCAGGTACGCCCTCGTGACTCAATTAGGTTACCGCCAATAGATATTCCGGTATTCAATGGTGATATTAAGACGTGGCCCTTCTTCTTCAGTAGTTTTCAAAACAATATACACAACAACCCATCGTTATCGGACGCTGAAAAATTATATTACTTAATTAGCAAACTTAGTGGCAGAGCACAATCGATATGCTCGGGCTTTACACCTACAGCAAACAATTATTTATTAATATTTGAAACGCTTAAAACTAAATATGAAGATAGGAGAATGTTAGCTTCCGAATATTTGAACCAGATATTCGATCTTAAACCTATATCATCCGCGAACATCAACGGCTTAGAGCAGTTTCTCGATAAATTTGTGGCATCGGTGGCTGCACTTAAGAATTTGAAGTTTAATGACCTCATAGACGTGGTGTTTCTCCATATAGCATTAAAGAAACTAGACTCCGACACCGTGCGTGCGTTTGAAATGGAGCATCGTAGCTCGGAGATGCCTTCCTTTCATTCATTAGCATCGTTCGTGCGAGATCAAATAAAGGTAATGCAGCGCTCACCGAACGTTAAACAGGAGATTAAAAGGTGCGCCGACCGTAGACAGACTCAACCATCTAAAATAGCAGGGTCGTTAACTTACGTAACCGCTACGCCGACATCACTCCAGCATACTTGTATAGTATGTAAAGATAAACACGGTAATTTATATAACTGTGCGACTTTTCGTAAATATTCACCAAGCGAACGTTATAAGTTAGTAAAGACAAACAACCTATGTTTGAACTGCTTAAGCGATAAGCATTTAGTTGCAAAATGCAATTCGAGTTCCGTATGTAGCAAGTGCGCCAGGAAACATCACACGCTATTACATTTTGAAAATAGCAACATAGCGGCGTCAAGTAAGGCGGATAAGGAATTCACCCCTACTAAGGTCAACGATTCTAGCGGTCGACCTGGTGATGTCGCTCTGTGCTCATTGGCAAATATGGGAGCACAACCTCCTTCAACCGTGTTACTGGGTACGGCACGTATTTTGGTTAGGGATTCGCGTGGAAACGAACAAAGCGTCCGTGCACTGCTGGACAGCGGAGCCCAAAATAGCTTTATAACGCGACAATGTTGTCGGCGCTTAGGCTTAGTGATAAATAGGTCACTTTCATGTCCTGTAATTAAAGGCATCGGAGGCACTAGTAAATCGACACAGGGATATGTAAATTTAAAAATTCATTCTCGGATAGATCGTAATGTTAACTTTGATATAAATGCACTAGTAGTAGATAGGGTCACTGAACGGTTGCCAACCGTTTCGGTTGACACCTCGGCAATGATTGAATTTAAGAATTTGACTCTGGCGGACGACACTTACGCCGTTCCTGGAAACATAGACATGCTCATTGGAGCATCGCTTTTCCCTTATCTTTTGTTAAACAATAAGGTCAGGGGCAACTCTTCGCATACCGCGCCTTACGCACTGGAAACCGTATTGGGCTATGTGATCCTTGGCTCCGCCCCCATCCTAGATAGTATTTCGGCAGCCTCTTATTGTGGTATGGCTGTCGAACCGCTCGAGTCGTTAGTCCGCAAATTTTGGGAGATGGAGGAGGTGAACGTCCCACCCATAGCTAGTTCAGATGACAGGATATGCGAGGAAATTTACGTCCGCACGACCGTTCGTGATCGCGACGGTAGATATAGTGTAGCGTTACCCTTTAAAGGAGATGTTTTATCTCTCGGCGATTCGCGTCAAATGGCGGAAAAACGTTTCTACAGCTTGGAGCGTAGGATGCTCGCTTCGCCCCAGTTAAAGGAAGCTTACGACGGCGTCATTAACGAATATATAAGAGAAGGTTACATATCACTTGTGGCTTCGAGATTAGATAACTACGAAGACACTCCGTCGTATTTTATACCACACCACGGAGTCATTAGAGAGGACAAACTTACATCTAAATTACGTGTAGTGCTCGACGCTAGTGCTAAAACTAGCACTCACCTGTCGCTTAACGATATCCTCTATAGTGGGCAAAATTTACAGGGCAGTTTATTTGATATAATAGTCAATTTTCGTTTGTTTAGTATAGCACTATCCGCCGATATTCGCCAAATGTTTCTTTGCATAGGGGTCCGTGAATGCGACCGTAGATTCCAACGCATTTTATATCGTTTCAACCCAAAGGAACCTCTAATGGTGTTTGAATTTAACCGCGTTTGTTTTGGTTTAAAGTCGAGCCCATTTCATGCGTTACGCACGGTGAGACAGCTCGCTCACGATGAAGGTCCCTCTTATCCTAAAGCTAAGAGGGCAATCGAGAGCGGATTATATATGGATGATTTTGTGTATTCGGTCGATAGCGTGGAGGAGGCCACCCTAACCACCGCCGAGGTTATAAGGCTCATGAAATCGGGTCAATTCGATCTTGTGAAGTGGACTAGTAATTCGCGTCCGGTTTTAGATACAATCCCACTATCACACCGTCTTTCGGCGATAAAGGAATTCGACGATTCCGATACACACAAGGTGCTCGGTCTGTGTTGGTCACCAGAGTCCGACGTGTTTAGCCTTAAGGTAAATCCGCCTGCAGAGAAATGCACAAAGCGCACAGTGCTGTCATGCGTTGCTAGATTATGGGACGTCATGGGTTTCGTAGCTCCGGTGGTATTGTACGCTAAGCTTTTGATTAAACAACTTTGGTTATTTGAATGCGATTGGGATGACTCGCCGCCTGACAGCATTGTTCGATTGTGGCAGCGCTTTAGAGAGGAACTTCCTTTACTAAGAGAAATTAAAATACCGCGTCATATAAATGTCGATAGAAATAGCAGCATAACGGTTGTTGGATTTGCAGACGCCAGCGAGAAGGCTTACGGGGGCGTTGTATATTTCCATGTCCAGAATAATGGTATAAATTCGATTAGCCTCATTAGTTCTAAGTCGAGAGTCTCCCCCCGTAAGGTTGTCTCTCTGGCGCGCTTAGAGCTTTGCGCAATATTAGTACTCACCAAGCTTATTACCACAGTTATCGGCGCATGTAGGGATAGAGTTCACATAGAAAGAATATTTGCCTTTTCCGACTCCACTGTCGCCTTATGTTGGGTTCATTCTTCACCCCACCGTTGGGATACGTTTGTCGCGAACCGAGTGGCCAAGATCCAAGACGAGTTAGAAACGCGGAACTTTTATCACGTGTCCGGTAAAGAAAACCCTGCCGATTGTCTATCCCGGGGACTTACCCCGATGCAAATAATGGACCACCCGCTTTGGTTCCATGGACCTTCTTGGGTTCACTTGGATCCCTCACAATGGCCAATAACCGATTTCGAACCTTCGTCAGTGTCACAACCGCCGGAAGAGAAGAGACACGCTCTAGTGGCGAACGTTTCGAGCGAGGTTTCTCCAATCATTGCTCTGGCGAACCGCTTGTCCTCTTGGTCGAAATTATTGCGTAGCGTAATTTACGTTTGTCGATTCGCGAAGCTTTTACCGCGACGTTCGTATGTCTTAGCATCCGATTACAACTATGCCGAGTTGCTAGTATTGCGTGAACTTCAACGCGCGCACTTCTCTGAAGAAATTACAAGATTACAATCGAATAGAGCTTGTAGTCGCGCTTTTCAACGCCTTAAGCCATTTTTACGGGATGGGATTATAAGGGTAGGTGGACGCTTGTCCAACTCGCAATTGAGTTTCGACCAACGGCACCCTATAATTTTACCGCGTAAAGACCATATCATGAACTTATTAGTCGATTATCATCATAAATTGAACTCGCACGCTGGCCCCGATTTATTGATGTCGATCTTGCGTCAGAATTATTGGATTCTTTCTGCACGTAGTTTAATACGCAATCGGGTGCACAGATGTATAGCTTGCTTTCAGGCACACCCCAAGCCGTCATTTCCGGAAATGGCGGAACTTAGATCTTGTAGAGTAATACAATCGGTAAAGCCCTTCACGCACACCGGGTCTGATTTCGCTGGTCCGTTTAAGGTCACGCTCACTCGCGGGCGTGGTATAAGATCCACAAAGGCTTACGTCTGCATTTTCGTATGTCTAACTACTCGAGCAGTGCATATAGAACTCGTTGGTGATCTAAGCACAGCAGGCTTTATGGGTGCATTTAAAAGATTTCTATCGCGCAGAGGCCCTGTAAGTAAATTATATTCGGATAACGGTACGAACTACGTCGGTGCAAAACGTATTCTATCGGAACTACATGAGCTCTTAGCCAGCAAGTATTATAATTCGGAGTTCGCTCACATTCTAGCCGAGAACCGCATTGAGTGGTCTCTGAACGTCCCAGCCGCGAGTCATTTTGGGGGCAATTGGGAGACTAATATTAAAAGTCTAAAGAGCCACTTATACCGAGTAATAGGAGATCAAATTTTGTCCTTCGAAGAGCTAAGTACGGTGCTCGCTCAAATTGAATGCGTAATGAATAGCCGCCCACTTTGTCGGACGTTATCTAGCGACCCCTCGGAACCGCTGGCTCTAACTCCAGCACATTTTTTGACTTTAACGCCTCTAAGGTATCTGCCCGCCGCGGATATAGATGAGAACAGACTTAGCATTTCCACACGCCACAAATTATTAGATCGGTTAGTGCAATCGTTTTGGAAACGATGGAGGATGGAATACTTGCATACTTTGCAGTCTCGGCAAAAATGGAACACAGCGACGGAGCCTTTAGCTGTAGGAACCGTAGTTGTGCTCACTAAGGAGAATACGCCGCCTCTCCACTGGCCGTTAGGAATCGTCGAGGAGGTCTTTCCCGGCTCCGACGGAGTAATTAGGATAGCTCGCGTTAAGACCACGGTTGGGTCTTACCTACGTCCTGTTATCCGTTTGTGCCCCTTGCCTCTTCCATAATTTAAATTAGCTTTCTAGATTGAAATTGTAGTTTAATTTAGGTAATCTTAGCGTTAGTTAGTTATTTGTTAGTTGATCTTAGCTCTAGTTGCTTTAGTTATTTTTTTTTGAAGGAAATCCTTCAAGGGCGGGGGAGATGGTTGCGCGGAAAACCATTTGCGTTTTATTTATGACGGTAGGAACTTGTCGAATCATTATTCCTTTCCAAAACAATATCATTCGTACCCTCCTATCGACACATCGGGGTGGTGGGGTGGGAGGGGAAAGAAGACGATTCTAGAACATCGCGTAATTACCCCTGCCGAGGATATATAAGACACACGCGACCGATGCGCGAGCCTCTTCTCCCGCCGCAGCCGTCGTCGAATCAACGCTCCTCTCCTGACGCACCACTGGGGCCCCAGAGTGTCTGTCCAGAGGAGGTTCTGGAAGTCGCCGCTATAGTGATCGACAGGAAGCAGAAACCCCGGTGAGTCAATATTCCTTAATTATACCTGCTTGATAATAGTTTAACCCGCTCCAATCTGTGTTTTTTTTTTCCTAATCAAGCAGGATTCCTTTCATCGATTCGACAAGTAATAGTTTAGTTTGGGGAAGAGCGAGTGCATTATACCGCATGCTATAGTAGTTGCTTTTACGTAAGCGTAGAAGCAAATCGCAAATACAGTCCACTCTAGTTAAATATCTCGCGTAATAGGTTTGAGGTTTGACCGGGGAACTAGATTTTCGGCAGCCTTAAACACGTGGCTCCACCAGACTCAAAAATCTTAGATTTAATTGGCATCAATGTGATTGGCCTATACATTTTAGGATCTAACTTCGAAACACATTTTTTAAACACCTATTAAGGAAACATCTCAGCTAGTATTATATAGTATAATATTGTCAGGTTCAGCCAATATAATAATATTATCCTTAATTAGAGTGATAGGTATTTCATTAAAACCGCAACATATTTTGGCCTTTATACCTTGCACAATCTTTTTAACTTCATCTGGAGATGTTGCTATTAAAGTCATGTCATTTAGAACCCGACTTTTACTTTGATATACGAGGACATTATTGATACTATGATCAAACTACTTTACAATTTACGATTTCAGCTGAATAGTCAATGATCATATTATTTGATTTGAGTAATACTTGATTTTGCAATTTACCTGATCGATTTCTGTGTCTACCAGCTTTCATATACTTTTTGGCAAACTTTCGGGCCCAGCAGTTTCAATTTTTCATTGCCATTTTTTGCCTGCCTTATTATTTTTCTATAAAGAGTAATATATTTATTCCTACCTATATACCTAATTTCTTATGAGCTCTTTTACCAGAACATAAAAAGTGCTTCATCGTACCACTTCTGACTCAGTGAGCCAGAACTGATACAACGTAACTACTGCTATAAGCTGGTAGCACATAGTACAAGAGTTAATAAAAAGACAGGTGGAACATTGATTCTTAGTAATAAAAATAGAAATATTGTGGAGTTTCCAATAATACAAACTTTGAAGAAAATGGATAGTTTTGAGGTGAGTAGCAGATATTTGTGTTTATTGTTGCTACCGAACTCCAACTTGACTGACTTTCTACATAGATTGGAAAAGCTTTATTTATTTCAAGCAGTATTTATTTCAACAAATAAGTATTATTTTTGGTGATTACAGTATAAATATCATGACATAATTTTTTTTAACTTCCCGCTAAGAAAATTGAAAATTTTCAAAAATAGGGAAGTTATTGGTTTTACCCCGATTTTTGGAAAATCGAGATTACATCACATCTCGACGTTTTGAGATCCCAGGAAGCTATTCTAATTTCACGGGGACATCCGTACGGATGTATGTATGTATGTATGTGTGTGTGTGTGTGGGGGGGGGTGTAAGTATGTAAACCTTTCATGACTTTTGAATGTATTGATCGATTGATAATATAAAGATAATATAAAGAGCAAATTCATTGCATATTTACCAATAACTACATTAGAATCCCAGCAAATTATACTACCCATACAATATATTAAAGTCTAAAGACAACTTTAATCGACTTTGATCAGACCTAGGACAACGTGTTCGCGATTAATTATATGCCAACAATTTTAAGCGTACACAACTACGTCTATAAGTTCTATATAATATAAAGGTCAAACGTGAACAATAAACCTATTATAAGTAATAATATTTAAGGATATTTCATCAATTAACTCAGTATATGAGAGTAATATATAATATCCGTTGGTTTAAGATATTTTCTACTATCTGCATAAAAATTGTATAACGTAAGATAACACCTGCTAAGTTCCACTGCATAGCCCAGGCTTCCCATTCCTTCCTCTTTAACTTCCGTGCCTATGTTTATCAAAAAAATTAATATTTCTTTTACTAAATAACTACAGATACATTTAATATGAAATATAAAGTAAGTTGACTTATAAGAAAAGCGTTTCATTTAATATTGAACATATGGCGCACATTTTTCTCTGCGAATAGTCAACATTTACATGATCATCAGCGATACCTGCAGAATTCATTTCACCAAATACTCTCATCTTAACTGGAACCCCACAGGCTCACGGAATAACGGGTTGGAGGCTTTCTATATTTTTGAAGTAGTCGCAACGTTTCTGCAAAAATCACAATAGGTCTGGTTATTGGCTGTTTGCCTTTTGATAAACCATGCATTATGGAAAGCAGCGTCTATATCAAAAGCAAGCAGAGGATACCATCACTTTTTTCCACGAAGATCTATCCTCATGGAGTCACTATTTTATTCAAAATGGTCTACTCCATCCACATACTTATTGTACATCTTGATAATGACTGGCCAATCCACTTGAATTTTCTATCGCTTTTTATTTACAATATCAATACTATCTACTTTTACTACACCCAATCTAACACCAATTTTATTAGAGGTTCCATTTAGAGTATGAATTCTCTGTAAAGCTTAGAAGTTGACCATATTTTCTATGAATTGTAAAACGTCGTTGCTTTGCAGCAATTATTCAAAATACTCCACGCCTGTCATCTCTTTCTGTAAGTTTAAAAAACTTCTTAGTCACAGTATCCATTACCAAAAGTAGTAAAAAGAGCATAGGTGTACAATCTTTCTATTATTTCCTTTTTAATTTTTTCTTTGGTGTGGAAAGAAACGTTGAGCTCTTCATCTTTTTCCTAGTCAACACAATTTTCCTCAGAGACTAGACTAGGTCAACTTTATAGTGCTACTTGAGAACGAAACATGCTACTAAGAAGATGGGTTTTTGCCTCGTTTTCAACCCATTGACTCCGTCAGTTACCATACCATCATCAGGTGGAAATAAAATAATATTCCCGGGGTCCTCTTCGGCTTACAACTTCCCGTAAATCTCATCGAATGGTAGCCTGTAAAACGTAAACATGCTCTAAAATCCCACGACAAAGAAATAAAACCAAAAGAAGCCAATAGATGTGATAATAAACAATGCCCAGTGCAGTGTCACTTAAAGGTGATGGTGATTATGGTGGGTATGTTTTTTTTAACTACATTATTATTAAACCTAGCTGGTAATAAATTATAATATGCAATAAGAAAAATAACAACATACAGACAAAACAATAGATGAAGGATCAACAGTTTGATTCATCGTATGATGATGAGTTGTATAATCACTGTGCGATGGTTGAAACACAGTTTAAGTAAGTAAAATAAACATTCATTTCGATCATAATTTACACAATGTCTTAAATCAAGATTCAACTAACTTGATATCTACTACAATAGTAGCACCTGTAAATAATTGGCTGCATTCACTTTTTAGTCAACTTGATGTTTATTTAAACCAAAAACTTGTATCACCACCTAATAATACCTATGCATATCGAGCATACATGGAAACCCTTTTAAACTATGCTCCTGCTGCTAAACAATCTCATCTTACTTGTAGTCTTTGGTATGATGATACAGCAGGAAAAATGGATTCTACGGATGGTAAAAACATAGGATTTGTTAAAAGACAGGAATTGATTAGTGAAAGTAAGGAAATAGAAATGATTGGTCATCTTCACGGTGACATTTTCAACCAAGATAAATTTTTAATTAATGGTGTTGAAATGAGTGTTAAATTGGTTCGATCGAGAGAGAGCTTTAATTTAATTGCTGGGTCAAACGGTGTAAAGTTTAAAGTTTGCATTACGGACGCAACTCTTATTGTTCGACGAGCACGAATTAATCCAAGTGTATTACTCGCACATCAAAAAGTTTTAGCTTCTATCACTGCTAAATATTCTATTACTCGAGCTGAAGTAAAAGTTTTAACAATTCCATCGGGTGTTCAAGGAAAAACTCTTGATAATATATTTTTAGGGCAGGTACCCAAAAGATGTATAATTGGATTTGTGAACAATTCTGCATTTAATGGTTCCCTTACTAAAAATCCATTTAACTTTGAAAACTATGGTATTAATTCTTTCAGCTTATATATTGATGGTCAACAAATACCTTCAAAAGCTTTGCAACCATCTTTTAATAATAGTATATTTACATCAGCATATCATACTCTATTCTCGGGAACTGGTATTCACTTTCTTAATGAAGGAAATGGAATCTCTTGTGAACAGTATGCCAAAGGTTACTGTCTATTAGCATTTGACTTAACTCCTGATTTATCAGCCAACTCATCAGCTCATTGGAATCTCATAAAACATGGTAGTGTAAGATTAGAAGTACGATTTGAATCCTCACTAATACAAACAATTAACTGTATAGTTTATGCTGAGTTTGATAATATTATTGAGATAGATAAAAACAGAAATGTTACTGTAGACTATAGTAGTTAAGTTTATAATATGTGTTGTGTGTTAGATTTTATGAGTTATGTGTAATGCATTTTGTGTGTATGTAACTATGTGTAACGTTATAAAATTAAATAAAACAAATTGTATGCAATATAATATTTTTTATTTCTTTATTAATATTCCATTTAATCTAATACAAAACTCTGTTCGAGTTTAAATTTTACATAAGCACACTGACTAAACCACTGAACATGCTGCTGCCAAGGATCATCATCATCTTCCCAATCTTTTAAACCAACACCACAATGGAAACACTTGTTCCTGTCTGCATGGCCAGTATAAAAGAAACCGGCTTCTGCAAGAAGTACGGTGGTGGAATGAACGAGGTCAATCGTTTTCTTTATTAACATGATAACTGTGTTGTTGCAGAAATCATTGAGCTTCGATGAAAATACCTATAAACAGTATTACTACTCGCCACTTTCCCCTCAAGAAGAGAGTGATGACATCGTCATTAATAATAACACATGCGATGGTGGAAAAAGAAAATCGCTATCGATTGATCATTTTTTTGAAGCTGAATCAAAAATAAAAAAGAGGAAGCTGTTATCATCAACCGTAGCACGAGCCGCTAGAGATGGTGTACCATACATTTCTACTAATTCTGACGATGGAGACCAAGCGACGCATCTCATCAAAATTGAAATGTATGATATGAAGAAGCTATCTAAGATTCCAACTACTGATCATTGGAAACATGCTTTCACGAGGACTAAATATTACGTAAAGACTAATAAGGATAGCATCTACGACAACACAAACGCCCTCGTATACAATATTACAAGGACAATAGCAGAAAGTGAAAAAGTTAAAAAATACTTTTTTAACAATGACAGTCATTAGCTGATCATTAGTGAATGTGATTCTGTTTACTTAAATTACAGGAAGACAAGAGCAGAAGAAAGAGATGAGTGTGGCATACGTGTACAGAACACATCATTGAATAACAAAACTAGAAACACTGAGTGGAGAATAAAACGAGAAGAATATGCAGTACTCAAGAGCTGAATATCCATTCTTCGGTTCAAAATCTAGCCGGTTGCTCAGTTTCGAAAACTGGCTTCTCGTTATGCGACAGAAACCTGAAGATCTTGCAGAAGCCGGTTTCTTTTATACTGGCCATGCAGACAGGACCAAGTGTTTCCATTGTGGTGTTGGTTTAAAAGATTGGGAAGATGATGATGATCCTTGGTAGCAGCATGTTCAGTGGTTTAGTCAGTGTGCTTATGTAAAATTTAAACTCGAACAGAGTTTTGTATTAGATTAAATGGAATATTAATAAATAAATAAAAAATATTATATTGCATACAATTTGTTTTATTTAATTTTATAACGTTACACATAGTTACATACACACAAAATGCATTACACATAACTCATAAAATCTAACACACAACACATATTATAAACTTAACTACTATAGTCTACAGTAACATTTCTGTTTTTATCTATCTCAACAATATTATCAAACTCAGCATAAACTATACAGTTAATTGTTTGTATTAGTGAGGATTCAAATCGTACTTCTAATCTTACACTACCATGCTTTATGAGATTCCAATGAGCTGATGAGTTGGCTGATAAATCAGGAGTTAAGTCAAATGCTAATAGACAGTAACCTTTGGCATACTGTTCACAAGAGATTCCATTTCCTTCATTAAGAACGTGAATACCAGTTCCCGAGAATAGAGTATGATATGCTGATGTAAATATACTATTATTAAAAGATGGTTGCAAAGCTTTTGAAGGTATTTGTTGACCATCAATATATAAGCTCAAAGAATTAATACCATAGTTTTCAAAGTTAAATGGATTTTTAGTAAGGGAACCATTAAATGCAGAATTGTTCACAAATCCAATTATACATCTTTTGGGTACCTGCCCTAAAAATATATTATCAAGAGTTTTTCCTTGAACACCCGATGGAATTGTTAAAACTTTTACTTCAGCTCGAGTAATAGAATATTTAGCAGTGATAGAAGCTAAAACTTTTTGATGTGCGAGTAATACACTTGGATTAATTCGTGCTCGTCGAACAATAAGAGTTGCGTCCGTAATGCAAACTTTAAACTTTACACCGTTTGACCCAGCAATTAAATTAAAGCTCTCTCTCGATCGAACCAATTTAACACTCATTTCAACACCATTAATTAAAAATTTATCTTGGTTGAAAATGTCACCGTGAAGATGACCAATCATTTCTATTTCCTTACTTTCACTAATCAATTCCTGTCTTTTAACAAATCCTATGTTGTTACCATCCGTAGAATCCATTTTTCCTGCTGTATCATCATACCAAAGACTACAAGTAAGATGAGATTGTTTAGCAGCAGGAGCATAGTTTAAAAGGGTTTCCATGTATGCTCGATATGCATAGGTATTATTAGGTGGTGATACAAGTTTTTGGTTTAAATAAACATCAAGTTGACTAAAAAGTGAATGCAGCCAATTATTTACAGGTGCTACTATTGTAGTAGATATCAAGTTAGTTGAATCTTGATTTAATACTTTTACCTTTATGTGGAGTAATTTATGAGACAAATCTATGTAGTCATCCCTGTCCCAGGAACTTGAAACTCGATAGGTCCATCATCACCAAGAGATGAAATTGGTTTATAATGAATCCACAATCCATTTTCAATGCTAGTTTGTGTAGACGGTAGTGCAAACAAATCCAATTCTGACTTAACGCACTCGCAAGAATGATTATGAAGGAAAGACATATTTAATTTGAAAATATATCTTTGATATTTTTTGGTTTTAGACCAAGTTTTTTCGCAGCTTTCACTTTAGCAGTTAATGGTGGAATGAACGAGGTCAATCGTTTTCTTTTAGTTTTATACCCAGATCCTGTCATGTTAAATTGATCAATTTTCTCATCAGCCTTTCGTTTTAAATTCGTACTAACTTGCTTTAGACGATCTTTTATTGAGGCTTCCATAGTACGCGCTTAAACCATATCCGATAAAAGTCCTACTCCAGCGCGTAATGCCTCCTTACCAATCACTCGAGCACCACTTGAAAGTAAAGGTAAAACTGATCTAAATAACCCCCCTAAGAAGCTCCCAATACCATGACCGCGTTTGTATGGTGCACCCTTATAAATTACTCCAACTCCTGACGCAGCTTGATGTGTATAATAATTTTCGTATGGACATTTATGATGATCACGAAGAGAATTCATTATTGTAATTTTCGGAAATGTAGTTTAATACACACGGTTCCAAACTGGAATGGTATTTTTTGTCCTGTGCTCGATCTTATAACTTTTTCCAGCGTATCGAAGTCTCTTCGCATAACAGGTAAGTAGTGAGGTTGAGAGAAAACGTGCATTTTATTTGCGCCATAAATGTATTTTGTAGGATCTAATGAAATGACTCTTAGTAAAGGAGTCATAACATCACCCACAATCTGAGGATCGATAATGTCGCAATATAGAAAGAGTTGAGATGGTAACCCTAAGTGTAAATTAGCAGGACACTTTCCGAAATTTCTCTCTAGGAGATTTTTATTTGGTTCATAACCTAGTTGTAAACTTAATTTGGGTGATAATGTTACGGATGTTATATTTTTATCCAAAACAGAAATAGACACAAATTTTGTTATTTCATAATAGCGAAATTTCAAGTTCTCTCCGATACCATTTAACACTCTTAAAATATGCTCAACGTTATCATAGTTGGTAGCTGGAATATGTTTTTGTAGTACACAGTAGATGGTTTAAAAAATTATTATATATATATAAATTTGTGGTCTTGTTATCAGGAAAGTATTCCATTGAACTATTGCTGAGCAAAGTTAAATAAAAACTTTCTTTATTCATATTTCATTTAAACTAGAAGCTAAAATCCAACTGTTAAATTTATCTGGATAACCTTTCCACTTCACTAATACATCTTTTCTGTTACCTGTCAATTATTCAATTCAAGTCAATTATTTTATCTATTTTATATTGTGAGGTGGGGTTGTAAGTGATTTTCTGTAATTCTCTTTCATAAAAGTTCCAACTATTGGTTCATTTTGTAAATCTGTTATTGTATAAACAACCCATGGAGATCTATCAACTATTGAAGATATAATAAATATTTCATCACTCCAATTTGATTCATATCCTTTTTGGAAAACATGTTTATATTTAGTTATTCGAACATAATCACCCACATTGAAATTTGGTTTAGGATTTTCTAAAGAAAGTTTGTTTGACCGTCTATCATAAAGATTAGTCCAAACTGTCATAATATTGTTGGAATTTACATCACATGGGCACATCTTAGTACTAGAGTGAAAGCTGTGATTATAAGAGTATATTAATTCTTATAAAACATCTATATATCTATAAGTATTATTATGAGTGAAATAACGCCACATTTGAATTTTTAGTGTTCTTTGAAATCGTTCAACAATACTGGCCTTAATGTCAGGATTGTTAGTGGTATAGTAATTAATCTTTTTGGATTTAAAGTATTTTTGTACATCTTTTGAAACAAATTCTGTACCTTTATCAGATTGTATGTGAGTAGGTGTTAAATTACTTTTAGTAAATATACTTTCAAAACATTCTTTAGTTGTTTCTGAGTTTTTCTTTTTCATTGGTCTTGCAAAGGCATATTTACTAAATACATCAATAACACAAAGTATATACTTGAAACCATCATTATGTTGAGAATAAGTTCGCATATCACTTAAATCAGCTTGCCACAGTTCATTAATATTTGATAGAATGTACCTATTACGCGGGAATTTTTTTCGAATTGGTTTATGTAATGTGTATGTTTCTTGTGATTTTAACCATTCCTTTACTTGCTTTTTATTCATTTTACTCTTCATGGCTTTTGATAATTTATCAATACTACCAAAACCAGCGGGATTAGATGGATCATAATAAATCCTGTTAATTTCTTCTAGTTCGGGGTGCATTTTTCCCACTCAAACCTTTTACGTATTTTAGTTGTAGACTTTATATCTCTACTGCTCGGTGTAGAAAACTCTTGAAATTCAATCTCAGAGGGTTTGTTCAGATCTTTTGCTTGAAGTTGGTTAATAAACTCACATCTCTTTGGATTTCCAATATAAGTAAGTGGTACTTTATTAATCTTTTAATTCTTCAGCAAATCTATCCCACCCTACTGGATCACTTCTTTTTAAGGGTCTTAGTGAATCATTTATTAAATCAACAATATTACTTTCAGGAATTTTCATTATCATATTTTAATTTTCATTATCAATTATGACTGTACCTTCATTATCCCAATGTATTTTACCTTTACTCGTTTCAACTAAGTTTAATAATAACTGTCCTTTTTTATTATAAGTTTTTGGTATTAAACAGAGTATTTGAGCTGGTGTTTAAAGTGGATTTTCAACATTTTCTTTACTTTTAATGGATCGATTCTCCTCCAACAAACATTCAGCATCAACTGAAGTTTTTAGATCTCCATCTTTATTTTTAAAATCAATTTTAGACTCGTTTGAATCTTCATTAGATGTATCAGAATAAATTGGTAATCTGAGTGGTTGACGATCCTCTTCGGTAAAATGAAGGTATCTTTGCAGTGTTTGTAAATATAACATCCATTTCTTTCGGTCTTCCGTCTTACTATTTGTAGCGGCGCTGTCGTCGCGCCACTAGCACACCGAAACACACCTAAGCCTAAATCGCGCTATTAACATTCCGAATCATAGACAGTATATATAGAACTTCTCCGAACTATCACACGGAGTGTTGGCCGCTCCCCGGGCAGAACACCTTGCCCGGCGGGAGATCTCTCCTTTTCCTTCCATGGCCACAGTGGTGACCCCGACGTGATCTGAACACGCAACCAACAATCTTCGGAAACTTCAAGCTTCATCATCGTCATAAAATACCCCACTCATTCGCTCCAGAGCAGATATCGTCTGCAGTCTTCATATCCTGCAAGCCATCTAGCTTCAAAAGGTACATCGCTGCATTGGAATAATAATGCTTCCTGTTCCTTCAAACTACTCTCTGCGCTATACAGTGTTCGGCACGGCTCTGAGCCTTACTGCTCGCCTCTGCTTCACGCACTCTCGCAGATTACTTGCCTTCTTCTCGACTCACCGCAGACTACAAGGTAATCTCCTGGCACTTGCACATTCGTCAACAACGAGACTTCACTATCGACCTCCGGTCTGAGCAGGGTGGTGATGTAGCGGCGCTGTCGTCGCGCCACTAGCACACCGAAACACACCGAAGCCTAAATCGCGCTATTAACATTCCGAATCATAGACAGTATATATAGAACTTCTCCGAACTATCACTCGGAGTGTTGGCCGCTCCCCGGGCAGAACACCTTGCCCGGCGGGAGATCTCCCCTTTTCCTTCCACGGCCACACTATTCATAATATTTTGCATTTCAATATCTAATCGAGATAAACTACTATTAACCTTATTTTCTTGTTTTAATTTTTCAATCAATCCAGGTTCGATAAATATCATTTTCTTTGCATTTTCCATGTTAACTGGCTAGTCCACTCACTAATCCACTGAATATTGCACCTAATATTATTGGTAAGAAAGCCCCTCCTTTTTGTATAATTATATTTTTTCTTAGTTTATGTTTACACTTACGCACTAGTTGACGGAGTATATTTTTGTGTTTATTCAATTTTTGTTTATCTTGATCTTTAAGAGGTACTTTTCCTTGTAAAACGTTATGAATACACTCACAAATACAGTTAATTTCTTCTTCATCACACGTTTTAAGTAATGCTCTTTGATATTTTGGTTTAAGCGTATGCAAAGCGTTTAGCAAATGTTTATGCGTTGTGAGTCGACGATGCATCATTTAGCAATGATTTGAAATGTTTGATTCTTGGTGTATTTAAACTCTTTTGTGGGGACGTAGACTGTACAGAAACCATTAAATGGGAAGACATTTGTCTTGATACGACAAAAATCATTGGTATTCTGTTTTAAATCTACCATTAAATATCCATGCGCCTCTAGAGTTGCATCCCTGTAGGCATCTTCAATGAATTTTGGGTTATCTGGTGACACTTGTCGTGCTTAATATCTTATTTGAGTTTTATCTCGAGGGTTTTTAAAATATATTATATAACTTGAGTTTAAGGATATGTCTCTTTGCCCTTTACCCTGATGAAATAAATTTTGTGTTAAATAAAATACACTAAGATTCCTGTGATGACCACCTTTTGTAAATATATCCACAATTCTTCCATCGGACTCTCTCATTAGATCATCAATAATAACAAGATGTGGGTTTTCACCATCAAACATATTAACATTTGGAATTCCTTGATGGTAGTTAACATTTGGTAAATTATATAAAGGTTGCATTTCATCAAAGCACCATGTGATCTGATTTAAATCACAATTACATATTTCTGTAACTGATTTTATGAAATTTGTTACAAAATTTGGCTTCCTAAATCCACTTGGTCCCGCCACAATAGCAACTTGCATCGCATTTACACTCAGACTCAGACACACTCGCACAGATGCATTGTAAACGGATGGATAAAATGAAACATTACACACGTCTAAAGTTCTAAGGGGTGAAATAAAAAATGAAAGTGTTGGTGTTAACAATTAATATATATTGAAAACATTATATAAAACAGGATGATCTGTATACTATTTCTAACACAATTAGTACATCATAATTTTACAATCAACTCAACCTCAAATAAATGCACACACACACACGCAAATATAAACAACAATTAAATTATTTACAATAAAACAACGATTAAATATGTAATAAACTCTACGTCATATTATACTAGTATTATCATTATTTTACAATCTATACAAATTTTATTTACATGCAGACATAAAATTAAAAACTATCAACACTTAACGCAGTTTATAATGACCCCAAGCTAATGTTTCAATATTATTATCTAAAATATGCCTCTTTGTGTCATTATATGATAAACCAATCTTATTTAATTTTTGTGTAAAAATTGTGTGTTTAATTGATTTAAATCTAAGCATACTATAATATTGCACTTTTTTATTAAATAGAGAAGACTTATAATTATCCATGGTCATCTTTTTAGTGATACATTTATTTACCCCTTTTGCCTTGGCTATAGTCTTATTCTCTAAGTTAAGAGCGTACATTTTGGATCGTAAACCCACAAATTCTTTCATGATTTTACCATTATTTTCATCTTTAAAAAAACCTAATTTCTTTTTATTTAATTTTGGATATTCAAAAATATTATTTGCATCATAAGCTGAGGTATCAAAGTATGATGAAAGGTCAGGTTTTATATCAGAGTAAAAATCATCTGTAAATATATGATATATTAAACTATCCGTATCTGTATACAATAATTTGATTTTACTAAACTTTTTAACCATATAGTTATAATGAAAATCATACATTAATGTTTTTGAAATATCTAAAATGCAAAACCCTAAATAAATTGGTTTGTTATATATTAACTTTGTTTTTCGCAACTGAACCGCAACTAGGTTTTCCGAAAATACTGAAAGACTATGAAATTGTGGTTTAGCGATTAGATCTTGAGCACCTAAAGCTTTGCCCTGGTTCTCCCAGTGTGTAACTAATTTTATGTTAACCCTTTTTTCAATATTCTCCATAGTCTTTCCGAAGACTGAATTATTCATTAATTTATAAAAATCTTTTTCGAAATCTGATTTTGCTAACGTTCTTAATTTTGTGTTTAGATCTATGTACATCTTCAACCAGCGAGACTGTTTAAATTTTAAAACTCTATGAATTTTAGTTAATTTAACCCCCATTTCTATGCACTGCTTTAAATTTCTGTAATGAATTACATATTTATCTTTATTATTTAAATTTGGGACTAGTTTATTTTCATTAATATTGCCTGCACAAATATTTTCGGGGCATAAAGGAAAGTCCGAATGTAAATCATGAAGTTCATCTGGATATTCCAAATCAACTTCTAAAATAAAACCGAAGTTCGATGTCTCAGACACATTAAATTCTGTATTCGGATTTACCCATTCGAATCCACCAGTAGGAAGACATTGAGACATAGCCCAACCATATAAATTCTTGGCATCAAAATATGTGATATATGAATTTGGTTTCCCTGCATCATAATCCCCCATATATTTGTTATTAGCTCCAGCATAACGATTACTACATTGAGATACACCACCCCTGATACCTGATCTAATAAATGCAATTTTCTCATAATCTGTTAAAAGTTCCAATTCTATTTTTGTATATTTTAACATTGCATCCCAACTTAAACCGGGTGCTGTGTAATAATGGGCAGGGTCTAAATCATAAGTATTAATACATAACTTTCTAAAGTTTTCAAATACATCGGTTAAAAGTAAAACGTCTGTTTTTAAATACAGGTTTGAATAATCTAGCATATTACAACACCCAAAGTGTTCCCAAACATCTTTAGCATGATTGTAATCATCATTTGAAATATGGGAATCTGTGAGCGAGCTATAAAAAAAATTTTGTTCGGGGAGCGATGTTAGGCTAAAACTATCATAATAAGTCATAAGTTCATATGGATCGTAAATCAAATCTTCATTATGAGGATAATTTCTACGTAATTCTTGAAATTGATCATTACTGAGATTTTCGGCCAATTCTTCTAATTTACATGATAAAAACTTAAATGAATCTATGAATCTTAATATAATTTCGTGGTTATTCATTTTTAATTTTTTGGAAAAGGATATATATTTTTCTTTATTTTGACGGATAACTTCGACTTCACCATCACAAAAGTATAACGCGTGAACAATAAAATGAGCATCATAGTGACTAAGGTTGTGTAAAAATATTGGCATATAACGAGGTTTTCTGAACATCGAGCTACATGATTCGTGAGCAACACCTATAAAACTACCGGTGTACCAATCAAAATCATAAAAATGTTCTGCTAACTCTGTTTCACAAATATGACAAATGGTTGCATTTGAAATTTGGTTTTTGTCTTCATTTGTTAGCAGAAGTGGAGGATATTTTTGAAGTCTATTTATTTCTTTGAGATTGTTAGATAAACTTTCCATAAACACTTGTGCACAGTTGGGTCCACAATACGTTACATATTTTGATAATTTATCATCATATGAACATTTTATGTAATAGCCAAAACTATGTACGTCATGTTTCTGAATATTGTGTGTGAAAGGTTTGGAAGGATCGTTAGAACATTATTCTATTGGTTTTAAAAATGCTTCAAAATCAGCATAAACTACGAATGGTATCTTTAACTTTTTTTCATAACTATCATTATCATTTGAAATAGGTTGACCAAACCAATTCTTTTTTTAAAGTTTCACTGTTTGGTAATTCTGTACAAATGTGGGCACAATCGTATTGTTCATGGTTATTTAAACTTTCCTGAGATGGAAAGTGAAGAAGACATGCTTCGCAAATGTAGATGATGTGACCGTCTTTTGAAATTTGTTTACTAACTAACCGTGATAAATTTTTTATGTATCAATAATGATTTTTTGTATCCTTGGAAAAAAATAATAAATTGATATGTCTATCTTTACGACACTTTGTTAAAAATAATGGACGTACTATAGAATTACATCGTTTTTCTTTATTATATTCTAACCCAAAAATATTAATACTAATATCATTTAATTTCTCTACTTTTGCTATGTCAGAAATTTTAACTGGAAAGGAAATACCATCAAATTTAAGTTTATCTGCATGTTTAACGTACGATGATACACGATCCGCGTTTTTGTTTACGGGATATAACGCCGAGAGTAACGCCCATTCAAAACAAAAATAATCCTTGCTTTTTACATTTATAACAGCCTTTTTTAATTTTATGTCACGGGGAAGATCTATGTATGAAGTACCGCGTAGGGGGTTAAATTTATTAACATTCATGTCTATAGATTTTATGTTTTTTAGACTCATTCCACCATAGACCTAGGATTAGGCTTACGCTAAAGACGACCTATGCGTGGGAAAGAGACATTTGGTATCCATATAATACCCCGCAAGACAGAAAGAGATGCACAACAAAGTACCGATGTGTCAAGTTTTTTTCGAGTAAGAGGCCATAGCGGCCCGCTTGCTGTGACGCAGTGATGATTTTTGTAAAAAATATTCAATTACTAGCAAATAAATAACAAAATAGTGTTTTGTATCATCATGGTATTATGTGCAGTGAGCAATTGTGACGTGACAAGAAGAAATAACCCAAATAACTACACGTTTTACAAGAAATACGAATTTTGTCATTGGAATTGCATGAAGCTTATTTACGTAATTTTTGTGACAAATATGTTTAAAACAATAGTTTTTACAATAGTGTATTGAAATACATTGTTGCCTGTGGGTATATTTCATAATTGCAAGCGGAATTTAAGTTTTTTTTAGGTATTTATAAAATTTTGTGGTTACGCTAGGGCTTGACAAAATACTGACGACATGATTATCGATAAAAGTCTTGTATGGATGGACCTTAAACTGAATAAAATAAAACATATTTTTAAGTCAATACTGTGTAATAATATGGAACTATAGATATAAAATCCGGTATTAATTATTTATATTAACCGAGTAATTAAAATGCTACATTATTAACGGTTAACTGCGTTTTATGCTTATTATTTTGAAATATGTGACTAGCTATTTAGAATATTTTGTATTGCGTTGCACTGCCTCTGAATATTATTACGATTTTGACTAATGATTTTGTCCTTTTCAAGGTTACCTCCTCGACCTGCAAAACGTGACAAATGGATACGCGTTATAAATAGGCCTAATTGGACTCTGAGCGAAAATTCAATTCACAGCTGCGGAAAAAACTAGACTTTTAAAACTTTGCTTAGATTTATTAAAATACACAAGCTGTCATGTAGTGGCAATAAATATAATAATTACAATTACTTTTTTTATAGAAGAGGGGGCAAACGAGCATGCGGCTCACTGATGTTAAGTGACTACCGCCGCCCACGATCAAACGCAACACCAGGGGAATTGCAGGTGCGTTGCCGAACCTTTAGAAAGGAGTAAGCTCTTTTCTTGAAGGTCCCTTAGTCGTATCGGTCCGGAAAAATCGCCGGTTGTAAACTATTCCACAGAGAGGATGTACGCGGAAGAAAACTCCTTTTGAAACGTACAGTGGTGGACTGCCAAGCATCCAGATGGTGTGGATGGTATCGGGACGTTTGCCGCGTAGTGCGTTCACGAAATTTGGCAGCTGGGATTAATCCGAACAATTCCTCAGAGCACTCTCCATGGTATATATGAAAGAAAATGCAAAGAGATGCAAAATCTCTTCGCAGCGCCAGTGAATTGAGCCAATCGGAAAGCACTCGGTCGTCGACGATTCGAGCCGCTCTGCGCTGGATGCGGTCAAGTGGAAGGAGCTAGTACTGGGGAGCCCCAGCCCATAGATGGGAACAGTATTTCATGTGTGGCCGAACCTGCGTCTTGTAAGTTTGCAGGTGGTGTGCTGGCATGAAATACTGTCCCGCTCTGCTAAGCATGCAAAGCTAAACTTTACTTTCGATGGAATTGAATATATATAAAAATCAATAAATGAAAGTTCGACTAGCTGCACAGTTATTAAGTAGATTGGCAGGAATAGCAATACTCTATATATATATATATATATATATATATATATATATATATATATATATATATATATATATATATATATATATATATATATATATATATATATATATATATATATATATATATATATATATATATATATATATATATGCATCAGTGTTTGAAAAAGATCTCTTAACTCCTGAATTTCAGGACACTGATGGAACAGTGCAATTCCTGCAATGTTTTAATGACGTATTTGACATATTTAATTCTACAAATTTAAACAATGTTGGTTTAAAAAAGTCTCCTTGCCCAAACAATAAAACGGACATATTTAATAAACTTGACGAAGTATATCAGTACTTTCAAACACTTACCCGTCCGGATTAGAAATTTCTCAAAAATACTCAGAGATGGCTATGGTTTTTAGGCTTCATAAATAACATTATTGCGCTGAAATGGATATATGTAAATTTCGTTGAAAAACAAGATGGTTTGAAATTTTTAGCTACTTATAAAATGTCTCAAGACCATTTGGAGACTTTTTTCAGCGCTATCCGATCAAAAGGAGGCTTTAACAATAATCCCACAGTTAAAAACTTTATAGCAGCCTGCAAAAGGTTATTATGTCACACTGAAATAAAATTAAGTGAAAGTGGCAATTGCTTGCCACTAGAAAAAATTGCAGTATTATCTACCAGCTCCACGTCGTTTAATTGTTGTAAATTGATAGAATTAATAATTCATCAAATTATAATAAAATTTTCAACGAGCTATTGTAGGAATGAAAGAAACCTATCCAAAACGAAAAAACGGATTGTGATGAAGATATGGTGCTTTAGGATAATACTGCTTCTTTGTCTCAGATGTCTATGATGAAAGTTCCATATATATCTGGTAATATTACAAGACGACTAAGTATTAGATTAGGTGTGATATATTATGTGTTCAAAGTTTGACGGCAAGTTCTTCAGAAATGTATTAATTGTAATAGTGTGTAATAGAGATTATTCCAAAACTGACGATGGTGATCGGACATACCCATCAAATGAAGTTGTCACGTTGTGTTGAAGTGCTGCAAGTCATTTTAGACAAAATATGAAGAATAAAATAATGTATGATCACAGGTATCTCCTTATGAAAGGTCCTTCGATTAAAGCACGAAATCAAACCGATAAAGTTCGATAGAGAATCCTTACAGACCTATTTCAATAAATCTGTTATATTCAGGGGCCAATGAATGTTAGTGTATGGTATCTAAAATAAGTATTACAGGAATTAACCTGCAATATTTTTTCTACTTGATTTATATTTTTGATTCGTTATTTTTAAATAAAATTTTATTATGCAATCCACACTTTTATTACGGCAAAGCTGTTGGTTTTCTAAATAAATAAATAAATAAATAAATTTTAGAAGGAAGTAGTAGTAGTTAAAAAAATCTGACGTTGTGCGACGCTTCGTACTCGATCTACGATTTCGTAATGTTGACATCACTATGACACTCACACATGCGCATTTTTATTTTTGTATCGCCTTCAGCACGTCTTTGTTTATCTTTTACATTCTAAATCTATGCATTCCACTATCTTTTTTTTCAAATGCACTAATTTTAGTAGTAATTGTATCATTAAAAGATGACAAAAAATATTTGTCATCTCCCTGATAAATAATATAGTTAAGCGTTTGAAAATCGAACGTATCATGAATATCTTTAGTTTGTTGAACAAAATCAGCATGCAATATGAAGTTTACTTTAAAAATTATGTGTTGATGAATACACTCTTGTTTTAAAAATAAAATATCATCTTTAATAGAATTTAAAAATAGTTCAGGAGTTTCAAAATTTACCAATGTCGAACTATCTACTCTACTCTTGATTTTATAAGTTAAAATCCTATTTCCAAAAGCAGATTCAATAACACTAACGTTTGATAAATAATTTGTGAATTTAAAAGATTATTTTTGTGAACATTACTTTTAAAATGATTAGCTAAATACCGTTTCTTGATAAATATATGACATGTTAGACATTCCACTTGATCATCGTTACTGATACTGTTCCCCGCAGAGGTAGGCGCTTCTGCTTCCGTTGTTGGTTTTTTGATGATCTTGGGTTCTTTGCTGCTCGTTCGCTTCGTTCCTCTTCCAAGTTGTAGTGGTTGACTACTAACTGTACAAGACATTGTGTAAATTATGATCGAAATGAATGTTTATTTTACTTACTTAAACTGTGTTTCAACCATCGCACAGTGATTATACAACTCATCATCATACGATGAATCGAACAGTTGATCCTTCATCACAAACTTTAGACAACTCCTGATTTAATTCGCAGTTGAATAGTTCCGTATTCTCTTCCATGGTTGTGGAGAAGAAAGCACTGGTGCACACTTCACTGAAGTTTGCCATCCTTATAGTAAGAAAATAGGTAGCAGAGTAAGTAACAGTTCAGTGTTGGTAGACCAACTGATACCCAAATTTCAAATAATGTCCGATATTTAAGTCTTACAAAGGATTAGAAATAAAATACAATGAGTACACACAAGTAATTTAAGTAAACAGAATCACATTCACTAATGATCAGCTAATGACTGTCATTGTTAAAAAAGTATTTTTTAACTTTTTCACTTTCTGCTATTGTCTTTGTAATATTGTATACGAGGGCGTTTGTGTTGTCGTAGATGCTATCCTTATTAGTCTTTACGTAATATTTAATCCTCGTGGAAGCATGTTTCCAATGATCAGTAGTTGGAATCTTGGATAGCTTCTTCATATCGTACATTTCAATTTTGATGAGATGCGTCGCTTGGTCTCCGTCGTCAGAATTAGTAGAAATGTATGATACATCATCTCTAGCGGCTCGTGCTACGGTTGATGATAACAGCTTCCTCTTCCAAGCTCAATGATTTCTGCGACAACACAGTTATCATGTTAATATCAATTTGTTAACACTTAATCATAAAAGTTAAAAAAGTTAAAGTTACAGCCTATTAACGTCCACTGCTGAACATAGGCCTCCTCTCATTTCTGAGAGGGTTTTAGGGCTAGGAAATGTTCGCTGCGCTGCCTCAATGCGTGTTGTCAAACTTCAAATGCCTTCGAAATTTTCTCAGACATGCAGGTTTCCTCACGATGTTTTCCTTCACCGCTGAGCACGTGGTAAATCAGCACTTAAAATTGCAATTAACAATTTAATTGGCGCCGGCGGGGATCGAACCCGGGTCGCGTACTGTGAAATTTACATTTTGCTCTAACCATCTCAGCTACCACGGCTTAATCATATACACACACATAATATTTAAATATAATGTGTTAACACTAAATCTTACACACGTAAGAAAATAACAGAAAGAAAAGTAAGTTTGTCAATAGAATAAACACTTACATCCATGGCCTTTGATGCGCTGAAGTAACACAAATGTAGTATTGATAGATCCACTGCGGTCAAACGACCATACACTAACTCCATGACTGCAGTTGCTTGGTCTTATATAGTACCAGTGAGTAATAATTCTAATCTAAAGAATTTCTGCAGTAGAATTGATAGTGACTTTACGCGTCAACAAGCTTATCTTACATTGTGTTGCTTATCTCAACATTCCTTCGTCCTTCGTGTCGTGTCTTGTTCAGTGTATTGATGACTCAAATAGTGTTTTGTATAACACAAATAATGCAATTTAATATTTAGAAATCACTATAATTGATCATTCCTATATTAGTCATTGAGTAGATTGGTACTGTAATAATCTACTAATAGCAGTAATATCATGGATACACTAGATTTACAACAACATCTGAAAAAGATTCACCCCACTCTAGAAAATAATGTTTATGCTGCCAAAAAACTGCCCATGTACACCCACGTACCAACGTATATAATATGCAATTTGGATACAGATGATAAACCAGGGTCACATTGGGTAGCTTTATATGTCGATACGAATGACGTCGGTCAATGTTTTGATTCATTCGGACGGGCACCTGTACGATATCATCTAGAGTTTTTTAAAAGAAATTGTAAAAGATGGAACTGGAATGTTGATAGGATTCAGAATGAGTGGACTTCAGTTTGTGGCGAATATTGCTTAATGTATTTGCTATATAAGTTTCAGGGATGTTCAATGCATAGTTTTACGAGTATATTTACAGGGAACACATTGTACAACGATATTTTAGTGGATGAGATGTTTCGCTCCTATTTTATAGATAATAAGTAATAAGATTTTGTATTTTGTAAAAAAAAATTTAACAAAATTAGGTAATGTGTTTTATTGATGAGTCAGATTAGTGTAGATAGGAAGAAAGGAGTATAATACAATAGCACCACGTTGAGGAAGAATAGATAATGATGGTATTCAATGAATAATAGATAAGTAGATAAGGACAATGGAGCGCTAATGACGGTTGAGGCCTTCACCGGATATCAATTAGATAAGAGTTAATTGGTCTTCACATCTCCGGAACCGTGCATCCTACGCAAAAATGGATCAGCAGATTCGTGATCAGATCATGCCAAAAACCTTTTTTTTTTTTAGGATCGTGAGTCGACGAACGTCGTACTTGTACCACTTCTGACTCAGTGAGCCAGAACTGGTACAACGTAACTACTTATAGCTTAGTCAAGTCAAATAAAGATATCTGGTTCTTGTTCAAAAGATGTTCATTAACACAGATATAATGTTATTTATAGCTATTGCCCCAGAATTTTATACTATATCTTAGCTTGATCGGTGGTTATTTATTCGCGCAAGGTAGGTTAGGAGATCGTCCACTTGAAGTCCCAAAAACTTTACGAAACTTACAGTTTTTATGACTTCCCATTTATTTATTATATAATATTGAAGAATTTTTGGTTTGAAGAAGCAATGAGGATTTAAATGCATGCGCCATTTGAGTGTTTTGGATGGTAGGGTTTGTCTTTTACGTATTTTTGTCGCTAAGTAGTAGATTATACGATGCGGTGTTTTAGTTTAAAGAGAAAATTCTCATGCGGAATGTAACGGGTTGATATTAAAGATATATTAAATTAGAGGACATAACTTGCCAGTGCATTATTCACAATCATTACAATCAATCAAGCACACCGTCGAACATTGGCTTTCACCATTGATTGCGATAAACTATAGTCCTGAGTCATCTGGATCCATAGACACTCTGCACAACCCTTGAAGCTCCCACTCTACTAAGTATGGAAGAAAGTCTCTTCATACCACTATTATACCACTCGTGAAACTTCCTAACGGTTATCGGATTACGAGCTATGTGAATTACCCATTGTAAATTAAATTTACTGGTCTGTTGGGCTCTGTAGTGACACATCGAATGACGTGTAGTTTCGTGGTCACTTGGAAGGAGAAGCTAAATTGGCCTCGAAAAAGCTCAGCAGAGCAGGTGCACATTTGCAAGGTGGAAGTTCGGCCTGTTCTGATCTCTGGGCCGGGCATCCCAGTGCCAGCTTCTTCCACTAGACCGCATCCAGTGCAGAGCGGCTCGAATCGTGGATGAACGAGTTCTTTCTGGTTAGCTCGATTTACTGGTGTTACGGAGAGATGTTGCATTCCTTAGCATTTTCTATCGCATTTACCACGGTGAGAGCTTGCGGAATAGTTCGGATTAATTCCAGCCACTAAATGCCAAAAACGCACACCGCAACAAAACTCACGATACCGTCCTCACCATCTGGATGCTTGGCGGTCCACCACTGTGCGTTTTATTAGAAGTTTTCTTCCTCGCACGACTTCTTATCGGAATCGTTTACTACTGGCGATTTTTCCGGACTGATACGACTTTGATACCTTAAAGAAAGGAGCCCTTTCTAAAAAGCCGGCACGCACCTGTGATTCCCTTGGTGTTGCAGTTTTTCATGAGTGGTGGTAGTCACTTACCATCATGTGAGCCGCATGCTCTTTTGTCCCTTTTATAAAAAATACTATGGTTAGGTAATCTCTTCGTTTTCATCAGCTTGTAAAAGTCTATTACACGATATGGGTCACAACTTTTATATATTGTTATCACTGTTACAGCTAAGGAATGCCATTTATGACTGTCGAAAGTGGATTGACGATTGTGACGCAGGGTTATTCAGTTTATCCATCCTAAAAAATCCACCCTGGAGTGGAATACTTCGACAAGCGTGTTCATCTATCTATCCCAGACGAGGTGGATAATCGGAATTCACATATTATTTTTCTTCCAATTTTCTCCTTCGGCTGTATACAGGCATTTATAAATGGTACTATATGGTACATACATGGTATTTATACATGGTTAAAATTGGTTTAAGATACTTAGGAGACATTAGCATCACCTATAAAAATATATACATACTTTCTGTTTGAAAGGTCATCACACGATTACAAATTCATTAGAATCTTGGCATCAAACGATTTAAAATGAAGTTAAAGACAAACATCCAAAAGCAACATTTTTGGAAGCCATGCAAGAAAAACGCCCAGTTTTTCGCTAACACACCTGTTGTAGCAAAGAAATTTAGAAAACGATTGCGGATGTACGTGAACTGTGACGAATTTATCAAGGATATCAAATAACGCCTATTCAATAACGAAATTAATGTTTGCTAATTTCCTGGACATATTGCAGAATTTATAAATTGCGTAATAATATTATTTAAAACGAAGGAGTTTAATTTGATTTAAATTCAAAACATAATGCATAAACTGGAATAGAGATGATTTTTGTTCAAGTATGTGGTTGTTAAAAATTGTGTGAGTTTAACTGTACTTTCAGTAAAAAGTCCGAAGACCAAATAAAATTGAATTCCGACTTTCCGAATTACACGCGTTTCCGAGTATCCATCCTGGGGTGGGTTTTTTAGAGTGGATAAATCTTCGATCAACGGTACCAATTGGTATTGATGGTATTGATGATCGAAGGGATAAACGGAATAACCCGCAACGTAGCTTTGAAACAACTTCGCTAGTCTTTTTTACACTCACTCATCTATCGGAAGCCAAAAAATCTTTTTCACTTTTTAAAACTCACACGCAGTGAAATAGAGTCATGGATTATCTTAAGTCGCAAAATTTTTATATATTAATTATTTACCTTCTTTTGTCGTCTTCTAGTACATCTAAAAGTAGCACGCATTTATTTTTAAACTCAAATCGGACTCATGTTGCAATACGTACTCACAAATACATTCACTTAAAAATTATGTATGGGATACGATGATGTTATGAGATCAGTAGTATCCTTCTCATTTAGGAAACGAGAGCGAAAAAATATGAACGTAAACTTTTATTAATGCCGTAAATTCTTAGACAGTGTCTGGGTTTTGAAGGCATGTTTATAAAACAATGACTTCTAAGAACACTAAAGGCGTTGTGTTATATACAAGTGTTATAGGATAGGTACACGTGTGCAGCCTAGGTAAGTATAAACGTATATGAAAACAATCCGTTTCCTCCGTATTGAATGACAGATTATTTCTTTGAATCAAACTTTAGTGTATGCAATATGCAGGCAATATGAGCTAAAGAATGTAAATTAAATCCAGTGGTGGTAATCGTTTATTCATTACGATTACCTGTAACGATGGTGGTGTTCGAATATTATAACAGATGATCTAATATCATAATAACCATCATCAATACAGCCCATTACAAGTCTACTGCTGAACATAGAAATCCTTAAGCATGGTCCTGACTCCTGAGCCATTTGCATCCATCGACTTCCCGTATGTTTTACCGTGTCGTTACTCCATCTGTGGGTGTATGAGCTAATGTACATACGAAAAATTGGCGATACATTAATTAATTATTAATCTCAATAATGTACAGTTGTATAACTGTGATCAATACTTATAATTATGTAAGAAGGCTTTATAAAAATCGCCATGGAACGTTTTGCTAATATTACCTCGGAAATGCGGTGTTAGATTATCTTATTTTCGAACATTTAATTGAAAACGACATTCACGCACATAACAAAATATGGTAAAATTATTTGAACGAAACTCAGTACGTATTATTTTTACCAAAAATTACGCAAATTGTCGTCAAGAAGAGGAAATCGTAAATATCAACATGCTTTGTAAAATATTGTAAGAGATAAAATCGTTTAAATCTTTTGTACACTACAATATCACACTCATATTCGTCGTCAGTGCCGTCGTGCTGTAAATAATTTATCATAATAATATTATATTAAAATTTGTTTATTGGTTTGTTTATTATTGTTATATTTAGCTCTGCACGCCGTGGTAGCATATACGTGTATACTCTATACTAAGCCAATTACAGTTTTAATCGTAGAATAGGAATTTTATAAAATGGTTTTTTAATGTACTGTATGTTATTTGTGGAATAGTAACAGATTATTTAGTCCAAAAGCCAGCTAAGCTTAGAGAAAGACGGTAGCCTTATATTTCATAGAAAAATGATCATATTGATTTGTGATACAATCAGCGTGTATGTGTGTGTGATAAAAAATTTGAAAACGTTAAGTCAGCCGACATGTACTGGAATAGTTGCAGTAATGTCTCTAATTCTTTTCAATACTCAGTGTCACCTGTGTATGTGATAGATGTTTAACATTTTTTCCACCGTAAGTTAATTTTATTTTTGCATCATATCCTTAAAGTATTACAATGTTATTAAGTCATTATTATTTTATTCTAACATAAACTAAGCGTCAATTTGCTGGTATTTGTAGTATTCTAAGTAGGTGCATATTCTTGTAATCTAAACTGGGATAAAAAATTTCAAACCTATTGTTTTGTCTGTATGTTGTTATTTTTCTTATTGCATATTATAATTTATTACCAGCTAGGTTTAATAATAATGTAGTTAAAAAAAAACATACCCACCATAATCACCATCACCTTTAAGTGACACTGCACTGGGCATTGTTTATTATCACATCTATTGGCTTCTTTTGGTTTTATTTCTTTGTCGTGGGATTTTAGAGCATGTTTACGTTTTACAGGCTACCATTCGATGAGATTTACGGGAAGTTGTAAGCCGAAGAGGACCCCGGGAATATTATTTTATTTCCACCTGATGATGGTATGGTAACTGACGGAGTCAATGGGTTGAAAACGAGGCAAAAACCCATCTTCTTAGTAGCATGTTTCGTTCTCAAGTAGCACTATAAAGTTGACCTAGTCTAGTCTCTGAGGAAAATTGTGTTGACTAGGAAAAAGATGAAGAGCTCAACGTTTCTTTCCACACCAAAGAAAAAATTAAAAAGGAAATAATAGAAAGATTGTACACCTATGCTCTTTTTACTACTTTTGGTAATGGATACTGTGACTAAGAAGTTTTTTAAACTTACAGAAAGAGATGACAGGCGTGGAGTATTTTGAATAATTGCTGTAAAGCAACGACGTTTTACAATTCATAGAAAATATGGTCAACTTCTAAGCTTTACAGAGAATTCATACTCTAAATGGAACCTCTAATAAAATTGGTGTTAGATTGGGTGTAGTAAAAGTAGATAGTATTGATATTGTAAATAAAAAGCGATAGAAAATTCAAGTGGATTGGCCAGTCATTATCAAGATGTACAATAAGTATGTGGATGGAGTAGACCATTTTGAATAAAATAGTGACTCCATGAGGATAGATCTTCGTGGAAAAAAGTGATGGTATCCTCTGCTTGCTTTTGATATAGACGCTGCTTTCCATAATGCATGGTTTATCAAAAGGCAAACAGCCAATAACCAGACCTATTGTGATTTTTGCAGAAACGTTGCGACTACTTCAAAAATATAGAAAGCCTCCAACCCGTGATTCCGTGAGCCTGTGGGGTTCCAGTTAAGATGAGAGTATTTGGTGAAATGAATTCTGCAGGTATCGCTGATGATCATGTAAATGTTGACTATTCGCAGAGAAAAATGTGCGCCATATGTTCAATATTAAATGAAACGCTTTTCTTATAAGTCAACTTATTTTATATTTCATATTAAATGTATCTGTAGTTATTTAGTAAAAGAAATATTAATTTTTTTGATAAACATAGGCACGGAAGTTAAAGAGGAAGGAATGGGAAGCCTGGGCTATGCAGTGGAACTTAGCAGGTGTTATCTTACGTTATACAATTTTTATGCAGATAGTAGAAAATATCTTAAACCAACGGATATTATATATTACTCTCATATACTGAGTTAATTGATGAAATATCCTTAAATATTATTACTTATAATAGGTTTATTGTTCACGTTTGACCTTTATATTATATAGAACTTATAGACGTAGTTGTGTACGCTTAAAATTGTTGGCATATAATTAATCGCGAACACGTTGTCCTAGGTCCGATCAAAGTCGATTAAAGTTGTCTTTAGACTTTAATATATTGTATGGGTAGTATAATTTGCTGGGATTCTAATGTAGTTATTGGTAAATATGCAATGAATTTGCTCTTTATATTTAACCCGATGCATCATCCGGATGGTATTTAATGTACGTTACGGAAAATCTTATTTTATCTCACGGTGACGGTACAGAGGGTTCTTGCATCACCGCACTAACTGAACAACAAATTTTTGTTTTTAGAACTTTCGGTGAATTTATAAAAGATTAATTGAAATTAAAGGACTAGAGAGTGAACTTTGTGTGAGTGATTTGTAAGATGTTTCTTTAGGATTTTTTACTTTTATTTTTGGAACTGGTGTAGGAGTTTATTTATTATTTAATAACTGAGATAAAACATTTGAGAAAACCGTTAACCAAAAAAAGATTTTTCTTATTCATATATCAGCTATTTGTATTATCCAATATAAAAAAAGAATAAGTACATTTAATGCTAAGTTAATTGCTAGACTAGTAAAGAGTTAACAACCTTGTTAGCCGGGCTAATCGGCATTAGTGGGTAATGGAATTTTACAAATACATAACTCACAGATCAAAACGTCGTCCGATTCCGTGAGATAAGTTAATTAGACAGTAGACACTAGACACCCGTATCTGAACTTTGCTCTGAAAATGAAAAGAAAAGAGACCAGTGACGTCGGCCTCGACGTAGCATAACCGTGGACGGTGGACGCATGCGTAATATAATGCATATGTGTGCGTGTAACACGCGGTCACTGCGTGCCCCTAAGGTAACAACGTGCGAGTAAAATTTTTTGAATACATGTGCATACATGTATGTATGTATGTGCGTAAAATGTATGATTCCTACAAAATTTCTGTGAATAGTTAAATACATATTTGTATAAAAACTAATTCAGAAATTTTCTAACATATTGGCGTGACCATTTTTTTTAAATTACTTTACATGGAATTATCTTTAATTCAATTATTGCGCCAATTCTGCCATTAGGTTTCCAATTCTGAATATGGGCTTTTGCCAGGCACTGCCACAAAACATGCTTTCATCAGGTAGTCAATTCATGTAGTGGAAGTTGCCCACGCTGCGCCTACTCCCGGACTGCGCTTTGTAGGAAAACTTTCTTAACAATCAAAGTAAAAAGTATTTAATTCAGTTGGGGCTTTTTTCAAGCTGCTGTAAATATAAAAATTTACTACTCGTATTGATAAGAAAAAAAGACCTTCATGGTTTTTTTTAGTAATTAAATTTATCTATAAGAGTGTCCATTACAACCTATAAAGTCCACGGCTACACATAGACTGACCTGAGACCTGAGACTCAAGGGTTATATCAGGTGATGGTTTTTATATCGATCTAATTGATGATGTGCAAAGCAGCACAGTCTCCAAAACCAAATGACGTTTGGTTAGCACTTTCAATCAACAACTGTCTCGCTCACTCTTCATATCGTTATCCCCTTCCTGTAAACAGCGAGCAGACTGGGAGACGGATAACTGACGTTTAAAATACATAAAACGTAGTGTTAGCGTTCAGTTCTGTTCGAGTTCCGCTGCTGTACGTTTGCCTTCTGCAACGTTGGTTACGACTACGAAGCCGTTGCTGCAGTTGTGATAACTTTTTGTATTGCAGAGCCTACCGTTAAAATACCTGCACTGTGCCCAGCACACCGCATCTGTTTTTACTGTCGTCAAGGTAAGCATACCTTAATGTTAACGAAAGGTTTTCCTCAAATGCATGGTTGACATTTCTAAGGAAACAAAATAAACGGTTTTTACTATTTGAACGTATAAATTTGTTGTAAAAAACGATTTTGTTGTAAAAGTTGAAGAATGTTCTAGTAATTTACCGAAGCAGTCGTCAGCAAATGGCCGACATTAGTAGAACAGCAACGTCAAGCGCCTTTCTCTCTCGTCGCGCTGTGCTAGTGGACTAATATCGGACCACTTTCGACTACTGAATCTTAACAACATGGGTTAATCAAGCTGTTTAATATCAAAATGACAATGTACTTTAAAAACCCCCACAAAAATTATTTGGAAAAATCAAAAAAAATTGTATGAAAATAATACATATTTGTATTTACTTTAAATTTTTTGTGTTTTAACAATTACTTAACTACACAAAGTATAACACATTACTTTTATACATTGTAACACTAAAATCCCTTTTATAGTGAAACCAGTTCTCCATTTGAAAGATCTTGTACCTGCCTAAGATTTTTAAAGTTAGTTCTAAAGTAGTTTCTTTTTTGTACGTCTTTGGTACCTGCTTGTTAAAGGGACAGGGAGTAGATACATACCACAGAACACTATTACTCCTGTCGGAGATACATACTATTTTTTTTTATTCTGTGACAGGGGTTCATTTTTTTGTGAGACTTTACAGATATTAATTCTTAAGATCTTAAGATAGTCTACCTGTCTTTTAGATTTAAGGATATGTGGTTCGAAGAACTGTTTTATCATGACATTGTGGGTAAAATGTTTAGTACTTGGATCTGATGGATCTTTACGTAATATTATATATAAAGACCATTAAAATTGTTTAAATTCTGACCAACTTTCAACTCGATAATCTCAGTCAAACATCATATAAAGCAGCGGCGCTTACATTGTCTACGAATTTGAAGATTCAACTGTTGTAACAAAATTATGACGTAGCATTGCAAATAAATTAAGATTAGGCTCTAGCGGGAAGCCTATTTCACCGTTATTTTCAATATTTTTTATAATTTATAGAACAGCAGATGCTTTGCATTTGAACCAACAACCTATAATTTTTTAAATTGTGTTTTGCGTTTTTTTAATTAGTTCTATCGCTTAAAAGCGTTGCGGCGTCTCCTAAATCATTGAACCGTAAATATTCTCCGAACTGTTGATGAACGAATGGTGGCTTATCTGTTCAGTTTCTTGATCGCTTCAAGTTGAAAATAAATTATTTTTGTATATTTCAACTAGGGTATACGAAAATACCGGATTCAGACCATACCATTTCTAGGTATTCATTTGAATTGTTTTTTTAAATACAACAGTAATTTAATGAAATGTTCAAGCATTTCATTTATTTTAAATATTTCGGTTACAATAATAATGTGACTTGGTAAATACATTAAATTTTAATTACTACTCACTCTATTCCAAAAAATCCTGACTAATTAAAAGTACTTACTGACCGTAATTACAGTAATTACTGATTTCTACGAAAATTATTGTCATCTGGTAATCCAAAATTTAACTCAATATTTTATAATAATTGTTTATTATGTTTAATAAATACCTATTATCATTAATTGGCCTAATTAATTCTACTAATTTCATAGCTTTTCTAAAAAATCGATAACAGCATAGAATTTAGGTCATCTAGAACGTTTAGCCTCAACTCTGAATACCCAGATGGAGTTTTGTTTTTAAAACCATTTATTTTGTTGAATTTGACATATTTCTAAAAATAAATTTAGATCATTTTCTCAGGTAAGAAATTGAAACTACAATTTTTTTTCTTTGTGTTATGAATTTATGCCTAACTTGTACCTATATATAGGTATTTGAAGAATTTCTTTTTTTGTGTAGCAATCTACAGCTACGATTTCGTTGGCGTAAGATTTTAAAAATTTATATCCAGAATCTTATTTTGTAAATTTATCCAGAATCTGAAAAATGTTTTTTTGTTACCTACCCCCTTTGAGTAAATAAATACTCAAAGGTTACGTTACACCGAAGACAAAATTAGCCCAATACCTATCTTGTTGACAAATTACAGAAGGCTTTTTAACACAGTTTGGTTCAAAACGAAGTAGGTAGGTACCTAGAGACTAAGGGTATTTGAAGGATTAAAGAAACAAAAATTTTTCAGAAACACATTTAATTCATTTATTTGCATTGCTTTGACTATTAAGGTTTGAAACAATGTTTGGTAAATAGTAAATACCCTAATAAAAATGCAGATGTTCTATTTTTATTATGGACAACCCGCAACATGCCGTTTTCCGTGTTATATACCGTTATATGCATTTCGAAATTTCCAGAAATGTGATACTGATATAAATAATAGAAATATGTAAGTAAAGTAGATAAGTAATATATATCCTATATATTGCTTCTTTTCTTAAAAAAATTCTGTACTGTTACAGCTTATTACCATCTTGCCTATTTCTGAGGCTGTGGTGCTTAATTTACATAATTTTAATTTTTTCTTAATATCCTATGAATTATCCTATACTATTAAACGAGCAATTCTTGTATATATATATATATATATATATATATATATATATATATATATATATATATATACATATATAATCGGGATCTCGGAAACGGCTCCAACGATTTTCATAAAATTTAGTGTCCAGGGAGTTTCGGGGGTAATAAATCGATCTAGCTAGGATTTATTTTTAGAAAATGTCTTTTTGTCCGTGTTTTTAGGCAATGAAAAACTGCTACAATATCGTTAGAATAAGAAGGTAAATTTTGATAGATCGTTAATGATTATAAATAGCTTAATTAGTATAATGGGCGGTCACAGAAGCGTAAAACCCCGGTTCGAGCCCAGACCGACCGACCAACTTTTTTTAATTTTTTTTTCAAGTTCCTTTCTTTTTTGAGAAAATCTATTTTTTCGAGCCCTTTTTTAGTATTTTTTAAAAACACAAAAAAATTTAAATTAAACTACACTCATGATTTTTTATTCAAATAACCAGTTCAGTTTTTTCTATTATGTCGCTAAGATCAAAAAATATTATTCATATTTCATCAGTATGTAATTTGTATCTAAATATAATTTTCAAAACACACGAATTAAAAAAAACCGAGCGAAAAATACCGAGCAAAGCTCGGTCAACCGGGTACTATATACATTATGTCTTATATATTACACAAAGGTAAGGTAAAGGAATTGGGTTTTGATTAAACACCCTCATACCCACTTGTAGAATTTTAATTTTACTTATTTATTTTAATGGGTCTTGTTACAATTTAAAAATTTATTATTTGTTTTTTCTTTAAATTATGGTATAATAAAGTTAATGATATCTTAATAATTTTATGAGGACTTCACTATCTAAAATATTGCGGTTGCAACATATCTGTTAAAATTTGTTTCTTTAAGAAATTAAAGATATTTTGTGGCCATGAAATTTGCCAACTCCGCTCGTCTTAATATAATAAGGTGGAAGATGTACCTGTAATAAGATGTTTATGCTAATGAAATTATTTTTGACAGGAAGTCGGTTTGAAATTACAAGAATGCTCGCGAACCCAGCAATGGAAATTCAAACGGAGGAGACTCCGTTGGCTCTGCGCCGTTTATGGAACTTGACCCGCGCCCGTCTCGCCGGCACCTCCACCACGCTTGATGAGCCTGCTCTCGTTGAGACCCTGCCTTCAGCACAGGTAAATACATAATTTTTATACCTAATATAATACATATTTGTAAATAATTATAATTTAATAATAAACCTATTTAATATAAACCTATTAAAATTGATATACTTTTGGCAAGTCAAATATTTTCGGCGTCTTTCCAAATCATATTTTGTTTATTTTGTATTAAAGATTAAAAGTAGAGTATAATCATTAACAGTAAGTTAATTAAGAGTAGAGTACTAGCCGTGAGACGACTGCGTAAGCTAATTCACTACCCCATATCATCCCCGTGCTGTTGTAAGAGAAAATTAAACAAGAAACGGGCAGCACCATCTTCCTGATAACCACTTAAAATTATAAAAACCTGCGGTTGCCAAACCGCCTGCCAAGCGTGGCAAATATAGCAAATATACCCCCTATGTCAAAATCTTTGGAGGAGGTCTATGTTTCGCAGTGAAATTTCAATAACTGTATTACACATGCATGCTAAAAGAAGCAGAACTGCTTAAAACATTTACCAACATTTTCCCTTAAAATTAGAGCTCCTATAAGTTTTAAAATATCTGATAAAAATATGCAAGGTTGTAATGGCCCCGTGTTATAAAGTGCCCTTCACGTAGTAAGTGTATTGTAACCATTTATAACTGTAAAAACCGGAAACACCAACCGGAAACAGTATTTTAAAATTGAGATATACCTATGAAGAAAAAATTGTGATATTAATACTTCATTGGCGACGGACGCCTCTTAAGTGAGTCAAGGCCCGATATTATTAAAAGTTGCAATAATAAATCGGCCTCATTTCGCTATCAGAAATGTGCGATTGTCAGTTTTTTTTAATAAATATTTATCTGTCCCGTAGTCTATAGATAAGACTCGTATGCTAGCTACGTAAATACTCGTATAATCGTATCTCTAACTTGTGCGTGATGAAATTTAACGCAATTTTAGGGTTCAAAATGTTTTTATTAAAAAGAAAATATAAATATTACTTTCTCTCACTGGTTCCCTTGTAATATTATATTAAGAATTTATAATATCAATTCGATCAATTAGGATTTATTTCCAAAATTAACATTTCAAAATTACTGTTTATTCCTATTAAAACTTTGCTTTTAAACTTTAAAGAATGTTTTAGTTTAGTTTAGTTTTAGTGTTATGTACTGATTGGCATATTATAAGTAAATTCTAAATTCGAATGATAACAAAAATTACATTTCAATTTTTTTATATAGAATAAAGCACACAAAACTACATTTATCCTCGATTAAGAATCAAAATGCAGATGTGTTGTCACCCCTGAGGACTAAGATGGAATGCCTCGTTTACAGTAAGAAAGGGTCTCCATCTATCGTTAACCTTAGTATATTTAACATGTTTTTTCTAAACGTTATTTGTCTAGTAATTTTACATCACAAAAATTGCGTATCATATATTAGTTGTCTAATATACAATACACAAATTTTGTGGTATAAAGTAAATATTATATGTATCTATTTTTTGTCTATATATATTATGAAATAAAAATTTGTGCAGGAGCCCGAGGAGACGCCGAAAACTTTTATTTCTGCTCCAAGTGATTATGAAAGTGATGTCGAAGAGGCGTATTCGGAGCTGGAAGTACCGGTAAGCATCTTTTAAAATCCATCCAATATGAATCCCAATATCATGAAAAGTAACAAAAAATCTTTCAACGCCTGTGGAGGTCATTATAAAATGATTGTTTTTTTTTAGATATTTTAAGTGCGGGGTATAATACTTTTATTTTCTTATTTTTTTTATAAAACCATAACAACAGCCGAAATCACGTCTTGCAAATTTGCCGTTTTCCGTCGCCGGTTTGAGAATTTTATATCTAGCACTTCAAGATAGTATGTCGCCACTTATCAGAAGGCAGAGGACTTTCTGACCTTTCGATAGTCGCCTCTTACGGGACTCCCGGGGCGAAATTGAGCGATAGATCATTTTTACGCCGTCATCTCACGACAGTAAAAATAGAGTAGGTGTTTATTTAAAAATAAAATATTGGAATGATAAATATAATGATAGGTGGTAAAAGATCTTCGCCTATGCAATCAGAAACCCAAACTCCATTAGTTGCCTTTACGACATGCTAGGCAAGTTGGTACATTGTTTTTATTGTATTGATATGATAATAAATAAATATTATATTATTGACAGAAATGGGTATATAGGTTAAATTATAAATACGTATTTTTATAAATAAATATTTCTGTTCGAAATTTGTAAAAGATCGCTTTTTTCGAATAGTGTTATTTATTTCCCATGAAAAATCCCCAGAGCCGTCAATTTAAATGATAAAATTTCGATAGCCGCCAGAAGTCTAGACAGTAATCTACACAATAATATTGCTTATATTGATAAGATCAATAATCAAATGTGAATGCTTTATCTCAATTCTACGTTTAATTTATCCCTAATCATTCATAGCTAGTGCTTCATTGATTGATGATCTACTATATCTTGTAAGGTTTCTCTATTAGAGAATAATGAGAAAATAAACCTATGAGGAGAAATAAGCGAGTGCTACTGCTAGTCTGCTATGCAGAGCGACTGGGCACAGTTAATATATTTAAACAGTCCGCTGAATTTCCGCGCTTCACGTATTGTCTATAAATAGCTTGCGATCGATCTCCTGGACGGACTTTGGCCCGTTTTCAGCGTCGCAGTTGAATCAATTTGCTTTGATTGTAGATGTACGTCGTACAGTATAAATTATGTATATCTGTGTATTCGTACATCTGTAAAATAGCTAAAGTAAATGCAATTTATTTCTAATCACATTTTAAAACGTGATTTACATTTTTTTAAAATGAATATTTTTGTTTCAAATGCCAAAAGCAGATTAAAATAAAAATGAAACCAAAAACTGTACAGCGTTATCTTTCTTGGCATAATTTCATACAACATAATAAAACTTGGCAATGCCAAGACGAGCTTTCTTTATTTTATCTCTTAATGGCTATGAGTGTAGTTCTTATTTTATACAATATTTTTTTTAATATTGGTTTATAATTTCGAAAATGCTCGCAGGTGTTATTTACGAAGAATTATATACCTGTGAAAATATCTATGTAAGTCTCTGTGGAGACAAATTTTTCCTACTCAATCAAGCGTCATATTATGTCATCAAACCTTGCATCAAATATTAATTATAGCTTAACAATTTATCGTTGTCTTTTTGTATTAAGTCTATGTTCAAAGAGGCTTATTGCACAATACATATATTTAAATAAGTAGGTAGTTTATTTATTTTACTACCAGTATATTCCTTAAACAGGTTACTAAACATTAAAAAACATTCGTTCAATGTTATTTCCATACTTATTTTAAATTTTAATATCTTTCAGGAACAGCCTGAAATTCCATGCAAAGTTTATTGGAGTTCAAGCACTTACGATAAAGAAGTTGTACTTGATGCCAGTACCCTCGGCGACATTCCTGCTGTGTACCGTGTACCGCAACCAGCAGTTCATCAAATGCCCGTTATCGGAGTTTATATTGACCCAAGAGTTAGAACTGGCTTCAGATACAAAATAAGACCTATGCAGGTGAGAGAATATGCTGATAACGACTCAAAATCATCTTAGTGGTCATTTCGTTGCAATTTGAAGATTTGTCGTATTTTTTAACAGAAGTGTTGATGATTGCAATGTGACTTTAACACAGTGAACGCAATCGTCCACATTTCACTATTGTTTTTTTAAATTATGAATTGCAAGCACTTTAGCCGAATAGCTATTAACGACAATTCCTCAGAAATAATTAATGTGCCTTGCTCTTTGGTTAGCTCAAAAAGCTTTTGTATCATGAACGTAAACTTTACTTGTATAAAAGAGAAAAACTACGAAGATCCATATCAAACAGGGGCAAAATTTTCCTACTGAAACGGCTATGCTTTCAAATTTCAATTATAGTTGAGTTTGGACCCTTGGAAATTCAGCTATCTTTTAACATATTTTTACGTCCTTTGTCTATATTTTTCTTTTACCAAAACACATCATAAATATGTATAGTACCTATTTTAAAACTAACAGTGGAGTGGTAATTAGTGGGAAGAGAACATTTTTGAATGATTCTTCTTTTCAGAGATCAAGAGGATGGTGAGTTTTTCGAATTCAATCATACAAAAATGTTCATGCCAAACGCGAAAATTCTGAATAGTTTTAGTTTTATTTATTTTATTTAAATCAAAATTTTGACAATAAATTCCTTTTTGAGGATGTTTTTAATTTGTATATAATATGTCCACTGTCAGTTGTCGCCTGTTCTTTGGATAAATTTGTTGAAGCATTGTAGCTTAAATAAATTTCTTTAAAATAAACAGTAAGGTTGTCATGGTTAATAATAACATACGAGTATACCGTATCGTGAACAATATATAAAATTAGTTTCTTGCCTAAATTACGTAAGCAATATTCATTTATGCAAACGCTTATCGAAATGCTTTATGTTAAATGTACAATTTTGTTTAGCAATGCTCAAGAGAACAAGAACGCTACTGATTGTAATGGCAACCTTACGGATGCATGTTAAAAGATGCTGCTGTAGTTTATTTACTTATGTATTAACTTTAATTCTTTAATTGTAATATGAGTCCAAATTCAATTTGTTTCGGTACGCTAGTCGATTTCAGCGGTTTAGAACTATTCGACCATTATTAGCCGGGAGTTAGTTTAGTAAGTAGCAGTGTCCGTTGCTGACATTTACAGAATTTCATCAACGACCAACACTGTTAACTTGCGTCTCTTTCGCCACTGGTTGTTTGCACTTGCCGATGTAGGCGATGGTATGTGGATCGTCCAGTTTTTCAGAACCACGCCAAGCGCGGCGTTCACACATACAATGATTGTCCTTCAAGAAAGCTCGCAGAGACCCGACAGGTCGAAAGTGACATTACTGGCCGCCAGCATGTTATGTCTCTAATAGGTAAACCATAAGTATCATTCATAAGGGCACCATGCCATTTTTCCATATCTAGTTTCATTCTAATTGAAAAAAAAAACATTGTCACTGCATGGTTATTTTTTCAGCTTTTACTTCATTTATTTTGGGGTAACTGACAAAAAATTAAACTGATTCACATATACATATAAACACATTCTTTACTTGCCTACTTTGGTTACATCTAAATAAATGGAAAAATAATCAAAGCTTCTGACTACCTATCTCATTAAATTAAATTTGATTTTTTAAAGTGGTGACCTAAGATAATGATTTGAAATTATTAACTTTTAACGTTTTCCATTAATTTTTGAGAAAAATCAGTTTTGTTTTGTCTTTTATTTACTGTGCAGAATATAAATTATATTTTTAATATTTTAGGCTTTGGATGCTCCTCCCTTATCAGTGAAGCCGAGATATTTATTTGGAGGAAAAGCACTTACCCTTCAATCGATTGGGCGTGGATTTGCCCGCCGCCTCACATTTGAACCAATTGACTCAACCCTTAACGATAACGCAAACTATTTCTGGACGGATTCAAGTCCTGAAGGATTCGTGTTTGAGATCGAAGCAGTTTCTGTTGGAGACAAATTTACTATTTATGACGCCAATCATGATCCACAGGGAATTCTTGAAGTTGTTCAGCAACAGGTAAACAAATTAATTACTTTTATTTTCAAATGAAATGAATTTAGACAAAATTATTTAATACTTCTTAATTCATTTTATGGGCGTATTCATAATTGAATTTTAATTACAGAAAAACCAAGTCGAGCTGGAACAATCAATATTGGAAGATGGTACAATCGAGAAAAGGGTAAAAATAAGCACACTTTGCAAAGTAGAATGGTATGAAAACGATGGTGCTACTAAATTAGTACCTGTTACTGGAGTAGCTCTATTAAAGAAAGGTCGTAGTAATGCTAAAGTCTTGAGAGTCATTAATGTTGCTATTGGAATCAAGCAGCTGAAGAAAGGTTATGAATTAAAACCTGGCATTGTGTCTTCATCCAGAAGGATTAAAGTCAATGGTTCTGATATTAATGATATTCCATGCCAGTACGCCGTAGTTGGACTCGAAAGATACGAACTCCCTGTTATAGGTACAATATTTTGTCTCATTTGCTATTAAAGGTTTGGCAAAGTTTACCGTTAATATATGTATATTCCTACCTTTGTTTTCATTTCAGGAACGTACGTTGATCCACGCATTATTCCCGGATTTTCTTACCGTGTGCGTCCAGCGAACAGTCGTCGCCATCTCTTTGAAGGTCGCGCCTTGATGCTGCAATCAATCGGCATGGGCTACGGGAAACGAATAACCTTTAAGCCGGATACCCTTAATGCACCTGAGAACTACTTTTGGTCTGATTCCCACCCTGAAGGTTTTGGCATGGAGCCTCGCGTTGTCCACCCTGGCATGAAGTTCTTTATCACCGGAAATGGAGTAAGCAAATTTAATAATTTTCATATCATTTACCAGATTTTATATCTTGTTCTATTTGAATAGTTGGAATACAGTCAACACGGTACTGAAATAGATCTATTAATAAACAGAGGAATAATATGAATACTTATTTGTTTGCTACATGACGTACAACGTAGTTTGTAACAGTAATTTTGGGATAACGCCAAGTTTCTTATTTTCATTGAACTGCATTCTTCTACGCTCATGGTTAATGCGGTTTATTTTTTTTTGCAGGGACTGCTTGGGGAAGCAAGCGTCTTTCGAGCAGATTTACCACAGATCGAAGAAAAGACAGAATACGTGGATGTACCAGGGCAGCGTGGCAAGGCCATCGAGAAATATATTCAAGTAGACGTAACATGTCATGTTAAACTGGCCACGACCGGAGGAGGTTCAGTTGATTCCGAAGTACATCTCATGAAAGTATCAGGAACAGCACTGGTGCGCAAGGAGCCAGGACAATCTGCTGCCAAGTTAATTAAGGTCTTCAACGTGGGATTGGACTCTCAGTTAAACCTTCTATTCGCTCACTCACAAACCGAGCTCACCTTCCATCCCCTACCTTAAAGCTGCTACGAGAACCGAATGGTATTACAATACACGTGATGGTGTGTTATTCGCATCTCTAACTGTATTGTGATATCAAAACAACCCACTTGGCGCGACATGGGCTCCGTCATTTCAATCCGTTTGATCAATTATTTGCAACCGAGAAGAGGTCCTTCATTGTAACCTTGCTGACGATCGGTTGCAGATTTGTCTTGGCTGCGTAAGCAGGGCAACTAATGAACCAATGGACAACTTGGACTCTATTTAATACGGAACTGGTTTAATGTTGGCGTTAAACGCCATTTCCTATTATAGTTGGTTCCTATAATTTTTTATTACATATTTTACTTTCTTTTTTTGACAATTTACAGTCAGTTGTTAGTAAAAATATTAGTTTAAATAAAAGAGTTTAAATTAATATGAAATTCATAACGACTGTTTACTTGACATCAAACTATGCAATTGTAAATGGAGAGAGGAGAAAAGACTAGTGACTGAAACCAATGACAAGTAATACTGGGGCAGAGAAGAGAAAATGTCTTTATCCATTTCATATTTATGTTTATTTATACTTAGAGAGCTTCTGAATGTCTTAAACTGATTTATTAACTTTTTAAAACAATAAATAAAATTATATCCAAAGCATGTTTGTTTATTTTACCCGCAATTTTCCCACATAAACTACATGCGTAGAATAAGAAATTAATTTTTAGGGCTCCGTACCCAAAGGGTAATCAACGGGACCCTATTACTAAGCCTCCGCTGTCCGTCCGTCCGTTTGTCTGTCACCGGGCTGTACCTCATGATCCGTAAGAGATAGACAACTGAAATTTTCACAGAATGGCAACAGAAATACTTCTGTTGCCGCTATAAAAACAAGTAATAAAAATAAATTAAAAATTAAAGAGGCTACCCCACCAGAAATGTGTTTTTATGGTGGTACGGAACCCTTCGTGCGCTAGTCAGATTTTTTCTGATCAATAATAATAATGTCCTCCAGACCCAATTTCGGCCACGGCGGCCTGCCTCAACGGAGGCTAGCCATCGTCGCAGGACAGGATTGTAGTGCCCAAGTGTATGCGCAGGCACAGGTGCACTCTCTATTCCCTCACTCTCATAATCCGGTGGAACCGTAAATCGACATGACCGGAGAGAGATCAGGCGCAGGACTAACGGCTTTACGTGCTTTCCAAGGCACGGGGGTGAGACACCGCCAACTTCCTAACTCCGGGCAGCTACTGAGAATTTCTTGAAAACTCAATAATAAATTTTTTGGCCCGACCCGGGATTCGAACCCAAGACCTCATGATCAGCAGTCGTACTACTACAACCACTGGACCAACGAAGCAGTCATATTTCGATTAATATTTACAGACTCATATCCGTAAATATCCGCTACTAGGTACATCCTATTCTAAATTTGAGGGGCGCGATGTCCGACCGAGTGAAAGGGGAATGCCCACTCTTCATAGACACTTCGGCCATGAGTGCCCACATATAAAAGCATATAGATATGATAATATGCAATTAAAACAATGAAATGGTAAAGGAATTGCTTTAAAAAACATCGGGGTTTTGAAAATATAGAAGTTTTTATTTTCACAAATGCCGTTTTTTTAACAACTATTTTTATCGATTTTATCGCGTTTTATTTCTTTGATTTTTAATTCCAGACGTTTCGGGTGCTTTCCAGCACCCATGGTTACGGCAGACTGAGGTGACTGACGTCCCAATGTCAGTGTTAACCCGGAGTACCTTCAGATTTTAAATTTTTATTTATAGTACAATCTACAGAATGAACTTACTGTGTCTTGAAGTCTTGCAGTGGTATGCTTGGGTTTAGTTTTAATTTCATTAATTACAGGGTCCTAAGCAGGTGGTAGTACCAAGCCTCCTTCTCTATTGAATAAAGATTTTTTTTTTATTTCAATAGTCTCATGTATCGTCCTTTTATAGGATTTGTGGTCTATCAAATCTTTTTTTGATGTCTAGCAAGTTGGGCCAGTCCAGGATATGATCACAAACTGCAAACTTCCCTGAACTTTGATGCTTCACGTCAGCGACGTCACGCTTCAAGATGTAGCCAATCTTGTCTGTGACACCCCTGACAAATGCTAGTACTGCACATGCTTGACTGTGGCCGGCTTCACTCGGTCACTGTGACGTAAGCGCGGGCCCGAAGCTTGTTGACGTGCAGAACCTGCTTGACGTGCTGAAGCTCGACAGCCAGATGTTTGCTGCCACAGATCCCTTGTGCTCTCTGTAACAAAGATTTGCTCACGGTAACTAACTGTGAAGGATGATGGTGAGATTCATTGTTTTCTATACACAGTGTGACCTATGGTGTTGTTAGAATTTTGGATGACTAACGCATCTAGGAAAGCTAAGGAATTATTTGCCTCTAATTTACACATCAATACATCATTCAGGAACTGAGCAGGAAGCAAAATATTAGCCTGATGCCGTGCCAACCCAAACACCATATTACTGTCATAACATGGGCACAGCATCCAACAGTTCGACGGCCGACAGTACTTTTTAATTGCACTTCTACCACAACCATTGCCACTAATTAAAATATATATAAAATACACTTTACGACTAATGGTGATGACTTGCAATTCGAGCCCTAAGTAAAGATCAGCTAGGGCTTAAGTTTATTCCTTCCATAATGCTGCTCCTCTGGTTATTACAGAGTTCTATCCGGTAGCAACCATTAAATCTTATATGCTCACCATAATAGTAGCGAGCTTGCTTTAATTGGTATGTGACACAAGCAATTAATATTAAGTCGCTGTAACTTAAAACAGGAAATTCCCTAACATTTTAAAGTCTACATTTATATTTCTAAAGTCTGCTTGCCCTAGCTCTATTTAGATTGTTTTCCCTAGCATACTCAGATAAATCATTATTTGTCTCCATATTTTGGTGAACGATTTCAAGTATTTGAGCCGCATCATCCCTGTCCCTTATTTTTGTGTGGAATTTACTAATTATAGCAGCAGCCACAGCAGTCTATCATCAAATGTGTAGAAGTCCTGTTAAAGTAATTTTGATGAAATATTTTAAATTCAGTTTTTAAAATGTCATTTACCACCCCTACTACCCATATCGACACATAGTCACAGCTCTGGATTTATTAGCATATCTTGTCATTAACTGAGATTCACCATCTGCTGGAGACATTCCTGCGACCCTTAGAAATCCACATCACAGTTGTCACCCGTGAGGACTAAGATCATTTTCTCGTTTCCAGTAAAAAGGGTCTCCGGTTCTCTACACTCACCATACAAAACACAGCAGCATTAAGCTACTATTTCACGCTGGTATTCTGTGAGAGTGTGGTCCTTCCCCGGTCGTGCCGACCCATTCATGCTACAACTATACTTCTAATATAAGTGCAGCATGGCTCTACCATGTATAACACACATACATAGTAATTGTCACTATGTATGTTTGTTATCGCAAAATGAAGTTAATCACAAAAGAGACATACTCGCAATGCTGATGGAACTGTTACATACATACATACATACATAAACACTCACGCCTGTCACCCAGAGGGGTAGGCAGAGACTACGGACTTCCATTTGGCACGATCCTGACATACCTCTTTCGCCTCCTTTACATCCATATATCTACGCATACATGCTCGTCGGTTAAGGGTACTTCTAACGTGGCCCATTTTCAAAATATCGCCAATTTGGTCGATAAACTTTTTTCTAGGGCGTCCCTTTCCGACTCGGCCATTCACATCTGCCATATAAATTTGCTTTGTCACTCTTTCCTCATTCATTCTTTCTACGTGACCAAACCACCGAAGCATTCCTTTCTTAATCCTGGTCACAACATCATCTTGCATACCACATTTATCTCTTATCACGCAATTTCTCACCCTGTCATTCAGATTAAACCCTAGCATATTCCTTAAAGACCGCATTTCTACAGCATTTATTCTACTTTCGTGCTTCTTCTGCCACACCCAGCTTTCACTACCATACATTAAAGTAGGGACTAACACAGCATTATGAATTACCATACGTGCCTGTTTTGACACATTCTGGTTCTTCATAATAGAGTGTAGTGCCCCATTCACTCTATTACCTGCATTTACTCGTCGTTCTATTTCCCTATCATATCTACCATCCCTGCTAAATACACATCCCAAATACACAAACTCATCCACTTGCTCAATTAACTCTCCTTCTATTCTTATTTCACATACCGTTTTGCTTTCTTCTCTTTCAAAAACCATCACTTTCGTCTTACTTGCGTTCACTTTCATTCCCCTTTCTTTCAATTCCCAGTTCATTAATGTAACCATCATCTGCAACTCTGCCGCCGATGACGCAAGTATGACTTGATCATCGGCATACAAAAGGCATTTGACGGTTAACTCGCCCATTCTTAACCCACATTCTTCATCTTTCAAAGTTTGCAAACACCGGTCCATAAATAGGTTGAACAGCCAAGGGGAAGCTACACAGCCCTGTCTGACACCTTTTTGGATGCCAAACCAGTCCGAGTAGACCCCATTGATCCTGACACAAGCACTAGAGTCCCTATAAAGAGACCTTAATGCCTGTATCAAACCAGCGCTCAACCCATATGAGTTCAGTGTTTGCCATAACACATTCCTGTCCACTCTGTCATAAGCCTTTTCCAAGTCCATGAACGCACAAAAAACTTTCTGGTTTTTGGCCAAAAACTTCTCCGCAATCATGCGCATGGAAAAGACTTGATCTGTACACCCCATTCCCTTTCTAAAACCCGCTTGCACATCCCATAATTGTCACTATGTATGTTTGTTATCGCAAAATGAAGTTAATCACAAAAGAGACATACTCGCAATGCTGATGGAACTGTTACAACCAGGTAAAAAACATTGTGCTTTTAAATAATTAGTTAGCAGTACACTGTGTGATGTATGATCTAAGCTTTGTTGTTCTGGGTGCAATACATTACTCACTTCAGATTGCAACAAGGACGGACTAGATGATTCAGATGGTTCCCATTCTGCAGTTGAACGTGATGCTGTTCTATCAGTTCATTGCCAGCAATTATGATATACACGGCATGACAACAGCAACTGAAATAATGTAAAATACAAAAAATGAAGTCAAAGTGAAAAAATAAAATAGATTTGTTTATTTCAAACTTAAATATAAATAAAATATTTATCAAGTTAATTGTTACTACACAAAAGCAGATTTAATGGCCTATATTATTTAATAATTAAGCACTTAAAAACTACCAGTAGTCCAAAAACAATGAAAAATCAATTGTCTCATTACTTGGTAGTTGGTAAAAACGGTAGCACTCTACCTGGTGGTGACAAGCTAATCTTATCGCCATGTTATAAATAAGCTTGTATGTTTGTCAGATATAGTTTGTGTATCACTATCAGATATGAGCACACACACTTAATAAATTAAAAAATGTTGAACACGTACCTCACGTGGTGCAATTTGATGGGCAATTTCATTCCTTATGAGTTCCTCACGTGGAGAATCAGACCCAAATAATGTGTGTGATCTTATTCTCAAAAGTGACTTGCCACAGCTGATACATACATGTCCATGACTAATAATTGGTGAATTTTCCTGTTCGCTAGTTGGATGTCGTATTTGATTCCAGGCTGCAGTCCAACATGCGTGGCATACTACACTATCACTCGAGACTTGTACCTAATAAAGAAGCCATAATTATTATATCTATAGATATAATTATAAGACAACTCAGTTAATAAGCATTGCTGCAATTGTAGAATGAAGAAAAAGAAGACATGACACATGATTGTAACTATTTGCCTGCTGTGGTCGAACCCATTCTTGTATAAGATTTCGCAGTTCTGGAATTTCCAACAAATGCCTTCGTGTTTTCGCTATATTTAAACAACAATTAACACAGCGAAAATGTCCTCTTGAATGAGTTACCGAGGGCTGGGAAGAATTCTGGCCGGCGTGGAAGCTGGGATCATTGTTAACAGTGGATATCGAGTCCAAGTTCGTGCAGGGGTTATTGAAGGAAGCGGGTGCGGGGTCCATGTTCAGGCCGTGGTCAGTAGGGTGGGATAAAATGTCAGAGTCAAATTATAACGCTTGTTCGTTACTTCGATAACAAATTCACAAAAATAAAAACAAACAAAACAACACGCAAATGAATTCTACATGTGACTATTTATATATATGACTATAGTTGTGAACTGAATTGTGATTTTATTCTATGACAGGGCTTAGCTGTCAGACTCGATGTTGCCACTTAACTGACATAAAATCAATGAAAGGATATCGATTTTTATTCGATTAATAATATCGTTAAAAAACAATCTTTGAGGCGCTTTAAGTTCTGCAGGCTTTTTAAAATATATTTTCCTTTATTTATTTAAATGCTATTTGAAATGTATTTTTAGGAACAGTTAAATTGTGCAGTTGCTTTTTGTTAAGCTTTAACCTTTTGTTTTTGTTGGTTTTTTATGCTATAAATGACTCTTAATAAACTGTATGTTTTATTTAATGCCGTCTCCCACTCTTTTTATATATGTACTTTGTACATATAAACATAAATAAAAAACAAACAATAGCAATAAAATAGTAGTAAACCACAGCACTACTCTCCATCCTAATGACGACACTGTCACGACTGGACGACAACGGCGTAGCTGACCTTCCTTTTTGAAACATTCTTAGAATGTTGTGTATCGATTTCAAAACCGATCTAACCGAAATATACAGACATCGATTCATAATATTTTATGTGTCGGGGAAGGCGTAGGCCAAGTGAAGCACAGAAGAAAAGTCTTACACTCTTATGACAATGGGGATTTCATATGATGCTGATGCTGCTAGATGATTTTGAGACTGAGAAAGAAAATGGCACAACACAAAATGAAAAATTGCTCTTCACACCCTAAGTAAAAAAAACATTAATTGTAATTTTGTATTATTATTAAAAAAGGTACATAATTATTCATTAATCAACAATTGTATATAATTATTCGCACTAGGTAAATCAGCCTTATAATACTAAAATCTTGGTCATGGAATAAATAAACATAGTTGTTCACCAATCAATCAAAAATTCAATTCATCAATCAAAAATCAAAATTCATCATCATCGACGCTTTCCAAAATCCGAATGAGTTCTGAGGAATCGTTCATGTTGCATTGCTCTACTTTTCTCGGTAATCACTTATGACGTCATCAGGGTGTCGTCTATCCTTGATCACGGTGCCCAGACTGACTGAACTGATTTTCGATGACGCGCTAAAGATGCGCTAGAGCTGAGATATTAGATTTATTATGTGAAGATGATCTGATAACATTTTTTATTCATGTAGCTAATTATAGTTTTATGATTCTAATTTTTAATTTTATTCAAATATCATAAATAATAGAAAAAAAACACCATTGAGCTGAATTTTGGATAGTTTTCAAGAAATCTATGCCTCCCGCGTTTGACACTAGCGGTCAACCATAGACTTTGGCGTGCTGGACATAGTATTTGCTTAGATAAAAATCCATTTTTATTAGTTCAATGTTTCTTAGTACTTGTGGCTCTAGAAGACTTGTTTTTTATACTCACATGTTGCTGGGTTATTCCTATTTTAAGGAGTGTAGAATTAAAATACCTGTAATAATTTTCCAATATCTATATTTCATATTTTTGAGAGCCGGGTTTTTGTCAACTATAGACGTCGTTGGCGCTCAGGGCCCACAGGTGTTGGTCAAGTATAGGCGACTTTGGCGCTCAAAAGGTTAAAGGATTCATGGTAAATCAGCTGGAAACTAACTTTGTTTCGTTATCATAACATGATTCTATTTTAAATGTATTGTTATAAACAGATAAGAATAACTTAACCGATCTTCATTAAAAACAGATAAGAACAGTTCTTATCTGTTTTCAAAGAGAATCGGTTAAGATTAACAGTTAAATTGTGCCGTAGCATTTGTTACTCTCTAAAGAAGTCATTGGAAATAAGCTAGTAATTCGCTTGTTTAATTATCGTAACATAATAATTATTTAAAAATTTTATTAGCACTGTGATGATGACACCGTAAATAATCGATCGAAAAAGAGAATCGATTTTTTAAATGTGTTTTGTGATTGGCAACACTTTTTTTTATTCACAAACTAATGACATAATGATTTACCTAATTTTTATTATTATGTTTTCGGTACTTTTAATTTGTGCAAAAATATTCCCATTGTTTGAGGACAAATGAATACCGCGATTAATAACCATAAATAAAGATATAATTTTTAACAAATTCACATTGTTGGGCGTTCCATGGCCGAAAATGGGCAATCCTCTTTATGTATTTAACGTGGACACGCTAAAGTTACTCTGTAGCTGTACTTGGCTACAAAACAAATAGGTCGGTTGGATTGGGGAAAAACCACGGCCGCATAGAATACCAAGTTAAAATAATAACATATTACTGCTGTTTGGTTTGATGTATGACTATGTGAGATTTATGTATTTACGTGGTTACGCTAAACAGTGGCGTAGCTACCTTGTGGTTGGGTGGAACAGTGCCCCGAGGCCCCCAAGCTCAAGGGGCCACTCATACTTCATGAACGACGTTAAAAGTTAAACATATTGTTAGAAAAATAGAATGTAGAACTACAAGAAAAAGTTTTTATCTCACTTCTCATATAAAAAATTATTCCATTTCAAAAGAACTACTCGGTAACAAACCCTGCTCACTATCAGAAACCATTATGAAGAACTGCAAACTATGAAGAGCGCACTGCAGCATACATTCACTATAAAGCAATACAGATCGAACACGTTCCCATTACAATCACGCACCGCTGCAACGTGAAGGATCCAATTACATGATAACACCAAAGTATGCAAACCAACAGTATTGCTACTCATCATGTAACACACGGCAGCCTCAGCAACACGATATTCCCTGCCTACACTAGAAGAATATAAAAAAATATATATATTTCGTATAATTAGAATTAACGTAGCGAAGCGGCTCTCCGTGGGCCGCTTTTCGCCCCCGCGAGAAACGAGACGTGATGGGTGGCGAACCACATCGCCGCCATTTTGGTTAATTTTTTGATTACCCATTGCGTTCCCACGAATAGCGAAGGAAAGGTTTGTCCCCCCCAGCAGAGCCCCGCATGCCAGGGTAAGGCTAGCCTAATTCTGGGGTCGCCCGGTCCCAGGGCAGTGTGGCACGCTAACGACTAGGCTCGCCCCTAGCCATGCATCCATCCGCACGGCCGACGTTGGATTGGCGGAGGGTAGGAATAGGAAAACGGGAAGGATAGGTGGTGTGAAAAGGAAGAGTAAGGTAAGTTAGGGTAGGAAATAGGAAATGTAGGCTATTACCGTCCATGAGGGCAAGGGATAGGACAGTAATAGCTAGGGTAGCCGGGGTCGCATACCCGTATACCATACCACAACTACCGGACAGGTAAATTGGGATGAGTATCCCTCGACTCTATCCCTCTTAATGGGTATGGCAGAAGAAACATGAAAGTAGAATAAATGCAGTTGAGATGAGAGCATTAAGAAGTATGATAGGAGTTAAACTGAGTGACAGGGTAAGAAATAGTGAGATAAGGAAACGTTGTGGCTTGAAAGAAGATGTAGTGACAAAAATTGAGAAAGGTATGCTGAGATGGTTTGGCCACATCGAGAGAATGAATGAAGAACGATTGACGAAAAAAGTGTATAAGGCGAGTGTGAATGGAAGTGCTGGAAGGGGTAGACCTAGGCGGACTTTTCTAGACCAAATTAGGGACGTCTTGAAAAAAGGCCAGGTTAAGAGTACCCTAAACCGTAGAGCATGTATGAAGGGAATAATGAAAGTGGACGAAGCGAAACAAGTATGTAAGGATCGTAGCAAGTGGAAAGAAGTGGTCTCTGCCTACCCCTACGGGAAAGAGGCGTGATTATATGTATGTATGTATGTAATTAGAATTAAAAAGACTGATCTCTCTAGTAGAGTCGCCTGCGCGATATTTTATACCGATAGAACGAAACTGGGCGATTAAAGTTCTACCTTTATTTGTTCGTATTTCCTCTTACCTTTTTACTATCATTCCCAAAAATATAATATCTTAGTAGAATTAAAAAAATCGAGTTTTAATGACCAACAAACCTCAAACGGCTCGAACTGAAATCGGAAAAATGTCTCCCATCTCCAAAACATAAACATCATCGTTAAAATAAAACGTCTACATACTTCGTTTATTAACTATAATCTACTTCGTCATTGTTAATTTTGAATTTGAATTTTAATTTTATAAACTTAATTATAAAATATTGAACTTTTTCTGCTATTTAAACTTGATTAGAATGTATTGTACATACTAACCTTCCGTATAAATCCCTAAATAACAGTGAAAAACGTATCGAAATCCGTTACGTGGTTGTGTAGTATGAAAGTAAATAAATAAGTAGGTAAGGGGTTGTTTTGAAAAATCGAAAACTACGTATTCATTTATGTTATCTACAGAGTTTTGTAATGGTAGAGCCACGCTGTAGCTATTATGGTTGTAGTGTAGTATGAATGGTTCGGCTCGAACGGGGAAGGATCACGCGCTCACAGAATACACAGGCTGCACTAAAAGTATCGGGAATGGAATATTTCCACTGTTCCTGTCATATTAAAATCTTTTTAATTGAAAACTCCTTGGTTTTAAAAATCGAATACCATTTATTTATTTAAAAAAAAGATTATCGGTCTTGTCACAAGGTTTTGTCAAACTTGTTTAGTCGTTGAAAAAATGGAATTGACTCGAGAAAATTCAAGAGCGATGATTTATTATGACTTTCGAAGTGGCTTAACACAAAAACAGTGTGTTGACCGGATGATTTCTGCATTTGGTGATGAAGCCCCATCCAAAACCACAATTTATCGCTGATGATCCCCGTCAAGGTCGTCCAAAAACTGCAGTCACCCAAGAAAACGTAGATGCTGTGCGTAAGCTGATTGAGGAAGATCGACATGTGACATACCGCGAAATTCAGGCAACTTTAGACATTCATCATCATCATCATCATAATTACAGCCCTTCACAAGTCCACTGCTGAACATAGGCCTCCCCCAAGTAACGCCACAAAGCACGGTCCTGAGCCACCTGCATCCATCGACTTCCTGCATGTCTTACCAGGTCGTCACTCCATCTAGTGGGGGGTCGCCCTACACTACGCCTACCGGTATGAGGCTGCCACTCGAGAACCTTTCTTCCCCATCGGTTATCGGTTCTTCGAGCTATATGGCCGGCCCATTGCCACTTCAGATTACTAATCCGTTGGGCTATGTCGGTCACTCTGGTTTTACTGCGGATATCCTCATTTCTGAGCCTATCACGCAGAGAAACTCCGAGCATAGCCCTCTCCATAGCCCGCTGAGCGACCTTGAGCGTCCTCATACGGCCATCAGTGAAGGACCACGTCTCAGATCCGTAAGTCATTACTGGCAACACGCACTGGTTACAGACATTATTAGACATTGGCATGAGTCAAATACAAATAATCTTGCATGAACAATTAGGTGTAAAAAAGTTGATTTCCCGATGGATAGCGCATTCGCTCTGTGAAAAGAAAAAGCGGCTGGCATTACTTGGTGCGTCAGAACTCTCAAAAGATTCCACGCAGGATCCTCAAATGCTGTTTACAACATCGTATTAGGTGACGAATCCTGGATATACGCGTACGAACCCGAAACAAAAAACCAGTCACGAGTTTGGGTGTTTGAAAATGAGTTAAAGCAAACTAAAATTGATCGTTCACGGAGTGTTGCAAAAAAAAATGGTGGCCACGTTTGTCTCCAAAACCGGCCATGTTACGACTATTCCTCATGAGGGACAAAGAACGGTTAATGTAGAATGGTATGCTAGCATTTGTTTGCTACAGGTCGTTTCTGAACTCCGTAAAGAGAACTGCAACCGCCGCATCATCCTCCATCACGACAATGCGAGTTCTCACACCATCCGCCGTGCAGCTCCGACCTAAGCCCTAATGATTTCTATACGTTCCCTAAAATAAAGAATAAATTGCGTGGACAGAGATTTTCATCACCTGAAGAAGCTGTGGACGCTTACAAAACGGCCATTTTGGAGACATCAACTTCCGAATGGAATGGTTGCTTCAATGATTGGTTCCATCGTATGGAAAAATGTGTCGAATTTCGCGGAGAATACTTCGAAAAGCAATAAATACATTTTTAAATAGTAATGTTGTGTCACTTCCTTGATTCCCGAAATTTTCAGTGCCACCCTCGTAGCAGCGTAAAATAACAACTTAATGTTGCTGTGTTTCGTATGGTGAGTGTAGATAACCGGAGACCCTTTTTACTGGAAACGAGGCATTCCATCTTAGTCCTCACGCGTGACAACGCATCTGCATTTTGATTCGTAATCGAGGATAGATGTAGATGTCTATGGGCCACAGCAACCACTTACCATCAGGTGGACTGTGTGCTTGTTTGTCACTCTATCCTATAAAAAAAACAGAGTACTGAACAGTCGATCGCTCCGTAAAATAAATAGTGTCGTACAAACTGCTGAAACCCCTTATTTTACTCTCTGGGGGTTTGAATTTTTCAAAATCCCATCTTAGCTAATGCCTACGTAATAAAAGTAAGCAATGTTGTTATAATCTCATGCTTCTAAGTTCTACAGCTTGAGCTGTCTGCCATATAAATAATTTTCATATAGAACTTGCAACCTCGTTTTAAAGCCGGTTAGATTTTGAAAAAATAGAAAAAATGTTAACTTTATTATTTTAATTCACGAGAAATATGCACCATTTTCTTATACAAAAAAAATTAAATAATTTTTGTCCACACAAACATAAGAAGTGGTTGTTTTGAAACATCTAAGAAGAGTAAATACTTTCAGTATGTCTCAAGTCAATCATAACACGTCTATAACATGCTTTTTCTCCCTCTTACCGTTACCTTCGTGGGCTGTAAGCCTATTAAAGTCCTCTATTGAACATAGACCCTCAGAGGGAGGATATTAGCCATAGTCGCCACGCTTGGCAAGCGGGTTGGCAGCCGCAGTTTTTTATTTTTGGTTGTTATTAGGAAGAAGCTACTGCCCATCTCCTGAGATTTGTTTACCTTTATCTTACGATACCTATAGAATGATATGGGGTAGTGGAACAGAAACAAAAACTTTTTTATTCAATATAGATTATAGACAATACCTATTGAAAGTCGCTTTTTCATTTACCACTGGTTCGTAAAAAAAAACCTCTGTCCTGGGAAGAACCAGCAAGAAACGCACCGGGACTATTTTTTTTTCCAAATACATGTAATAGCTTACAATCATGTATGTTACAATTCCAAGCTGTTTCTAAAATAAATTTTGTAAATATATAATATATTATATAATATTTTGTGACCATTAAAATTATTTTGTAAATTTTTTTTTAAAATATCTCGCTGGGTTTCTTGTTGGTTCTTCCCTTAACAACACTATATACTGGATACTGGATTGGATGGATCGATGGAGACTGGATAATCTTACACCGCTACTACACGGTAAAGGCTCCTGTTACTAAGGGTTGAATTTTCCAAAATTATTTCTTAGTGGATGCTTAGGTAATAAAAGGCAGCTACTGTCAGATTTCTACGTCTAGTTTTTTGGAATTGGCGTCTTAATATAAGTAACATTTTTCATACAAACTTTACACCCCTTTTTAAGATTTTTAATGAAAATAAAAATGTGATTTTATTTAATTCAGAGTGTAAGTATGCACTGACTTTCAAATAAAAAAAAACTTTGGTAAATTTTTCTCTAACCCCGTAATAAGTTATTTTCAAAAATCGCTAATCTGAATTCTTTTATTTCATATTATTTTATAGAAAAAGGGTGACAAGCGACCACACAGTTCACCTAATGGTTAGTGGATGATGTGGTCTATAGACATCTACATTTATCCTCGATTAAGAATCAAAATTGAGATTCGTTGTCAACCTTGAGGACTAAGATGGAATGTCTCGTTTTGAGTAAAAAGGATCTCCAGTTCTCTATACTCAACATACGAAACACAGCAACATCAAGCAACTTTTTTATGCTAGTATTTTGTGACAGCGTGGTCCTTCTCCGGTGGAGTCGACCTATTCGTGCTACAACCAAAATATAGCTGCAGCGTGTCTCTACAACGTAATATGCAATGCGCTATAAGGAGCTGATGATGAAGTAGTTTTGCGCCATTAAATTATTTAGTTTAGTTCAAATATTCCATTTTCATTTTTGCCCCGGGGCCCTTGGTTGCATAGCTACGCCACTGACGCCAGAGCCACTTTGCAGATGTATTTGGCTGCAGCACGAAATAGTTGGTTCAATTAGGTAAGGGCCAAGAACTTGCTAGCTGGCAACACTTGGAATATTTGCCCATTCTCATCATCTACCCAACCGATGAGGGGCTGCCATGGGGCGGCTGGTGCTGGTGCGGTGGGGCCGCGGATGTGTGCGAAAGATGCCCCTGGCCCTGCCAATATGCGGCGAAGGTGGAAAACCATGCTATTTTAGTCCGACATAACCCATCCTTATCACGCAAGGCTGCGTAGGCATTTTCCCATAAAAAAATCTTTTGTTTAAATCAGTATTAATTACGTAGCCCAATTTGAATTTTCATTATTGATATTGCCCGGGCATTTTAAATAGAGCCCTGATTCGGTGGCGTATCTTGGGGGGGGGGGGTCTGCAGGGGGGGCCATGAGCCCGGGTGGGATACGAAAGGGGGCGACGAGGGTGAGTAAAGCAGGAGACGAGATAAAGTCGAATACTGCCAAAGTGCCAGCGAGAACCACCCGGTGCCCAGCTGGCTGGCATTGCGGCGGCACCGTGTTTACCCGACCGCGAACGAACCAACAAGCGACAGCGAGTACTCAGTTATGCAATCAAACAAAACAATCACTGCGGAACATAGGCCCAGTAAATGCCACAAAGTACGGTCCCGAGCCACTTGCATCCATTGACTACTTGACGTCTTACCAGGTCGTCACTCCAACAAGTGTAGGAATGCCTTACACTACTCCTACAGGTTTGAGGCTGCCACTCGAGAACCTTTATTCCCATCGGTTGTCGGTTCTTCGAGCTATATGGCCGGCCCATTGAGTTCAGCTTACTAATCCGTTGAACTATGTCAGATGCTATGGTTCTACTGCGATTATACTCGTTTTTAACAACTAACAAAACAAATAACAGACATCATTTAAAAAAAATTAAATTAAATTAAAAATTAACAAATTGCAAATAACTCCGAACATAGCCCCCTCCATAGCTCGCTGAGCGACCTTAAACTTCATATGACCAGCAGTGAAGGACCACGTCTCAGATCCATAGGTCATCACTAGCAACATACACTGATTGTACAATCTCGTTTTGAGTTCTTGAGGTATGCCTGACAAGAAGATGTGTCATAATCTCGCGAATGCTGCCCAGCCGTCTTGAATCCGTCGATTGACCTCTCGGTTAAAATTGGAGGTACTTGGTCGGACTATTTGTAAAAGGTTAACATACTCGTCAACAACTTCGAGCTTAGTGCTACCAACAACAATTGGCATAGGTGTGACGCGGACGTTACACATAACCTTTATTTTGTCCATGCTCATCTTAAGACCAATCCGTTGGGAGACACTATATTAAGGTAATTGAGCATAGTGATTAGGTCCCCCAGCGTTATGCCATAAGGACTGTATAGTTGTAAAATCGTATATTAGTGATGTGCTCGCCATTGACGTAAGTACCGTATCCTTTTCAGTCCAGTTGCTTGAAAACATCTTTCAATCCAACGGTGAAGAGTTTCGAGAATATTATGTCACCCTGTCTTACACTTCACTATAGTTGGATAGGTTTCGTACTCTGGTTCTGTACTCGGATAGCCATCGTAGCCCTACTGTACAAACACTTCAGCATTCGATATACCGACAGTCAACTAGGCACCGCAGAAGGGACTGCAGCACCGTCCAAATTTCTACGGAATCAAAGGCTTTCTCATAGTCCACCATAGCTAGGCGGGGCAGTGCCCCGGGGTCCTCAAGCTCAGGGGGCCCTTGAATCCTTACCAGAAAATCTCGATCGAACTGAACTTATGAAAATTTCTTCCATTTCCAAAATAAATATGACAGGTTGCAACCCGACTTTAATTATGGCAATTCAGTTGAGAGAAATTCGAAAGTTATACCTAGGGAATTACCCTAAATTCTTTCTGTGGGTTGACAGTGTTGTCAATTTGACGCATAGTGATATGTGCGTTTTTTTCATCGATGTGCGTTTTATTGTGAATTCGAGTCACGATTTTTTTAGTAAGTAAGCTAACGTCAATATACTTTTTAGTACTGGTCAATATAGTGGTTCAATTTTATTTGATTTTAGTATATCTCATATTGATGTCCGTTACGTCAATAAATCGTGTCAAATCTATAGATTTCGGCTACTCATTATATAACGTGAAATATCGTAAAAAATATGCAGGTCTCCTGCTGTAGGTGCATTAATTCAGGCCCGCGAGGAGATCGTTCTTGGTCTCCACCGTTAAACAAGGCGATAAAATGTTCGCCGGGGATTCCGCAACGACGTCTTGTAGCGTATCATTACGTTTCTCCTTCTTTTTACTTTTAACGTTTTCAGTGAACAGTGAGTACCTACTCGGGCACAATCTAATATAAATATTGCATAAATAAATTAGAAAACTAAAATTATGGACAAGAAGAAGAAACCCAATGGTGCATTTACACACAAACAACGCCAAGAAAGAGAAGATATAATACATACATACATAAACACTCACGCCTGTCACCCAGAGGGGTAGGCAGAGACTACGGACTTCCATTTGGCACGATCCTGACATACCTCTTTCGCCTCCTTTACATCCATATATCTACGCATACATGCTCGTCGGTTAAGGGTACTTCTAACGTGGCCCATTTTCAAAATATCGCCAATTTGGTCGATAAACTTTTTTCTAGGGCGTCCTTTCCCGACTCGGTCGTTCACATCTGCCATATAAATTTGCTTTGTCACTCTTTCCTCATTCATTCTTTCTACATGACCAAACCACCGAAGCATTCCTTTCTTAATCCTGGTCACAACATCATCTTGCATACCACATTTATTTATTTATTTTTTTATTTATTTATAAACTTACACGTAACACCTTAAGCTAAAGGGTACATAGGGCGGACTTAATGCCATGTGGCATTCTCTGCCAGTCAACCCTGGGTGGCAAGGATAATTGTTGGCAGGTGCGACCATTATACGTAAATAAGTGCTTATACACTAAAATATACATATATGCAAATTACATACACATTTATCTCTTATCACGCAATTTCTCACCCTGTCATTCAGATTCAACCCTAGTATATTCCTTAAAGACTGCATTTCTACAGCATTTATTCTACTTTCGTGCTTCTTCTGCCACACCCAGCTTTCACTACCATACATTAAAGTAGGGACGAATTCAGCATTATGAATTACCATACGTGCCTTTTTTGACACATTCTGGTTCTTCACAATAGAGTGTAGTGCCCTATTCACTCTATTCCCTGCATTTGCTCGTCGTTCTATATCCCTATCATATCTACCATCCCTGCTAAATACACATCCCAAATACATAAACTCATCCACTTGCTCAATTAACTCTCCTTCTATTCTTATTTCACATACCGTTTTGCTTTCTTCTCTTTCAAAAACCATCACTTTCTTCTTACTTGCGTTCACTTTCGTTCCCCTTTCTTTTAATTCCCAGTTCATTAATGTAACCATCATTTGCAACTCAGCCGCCGATGACGCAAATATGACTTGATCTTCAGCATACAAAAGGCATTTGAGAGTTAACTCGCCCATTCTTAACCCACATTCTTCATCTTTCAAAGTTTGCAAACACCTGTCCATAAATAGGTTGAACAGCCAAGGGGAAGCTACACAGCCCTGTCTGACACCTTTTTGGATGCCAAACCAGTCCGAGTAGACCCCACTGATCCTGACACAAGCACTAGAGTCCCTATAAAGAGACCTTAATGCCTGTATCAAACCAGCGCTCAACCCATATGAGTTCAGTGTTTGCCATAACACATTCCCGCCCACTCTGTCATAAGCCTTTTCCAAGTCTATGAACGCACAAAAAACTTTCTGGTTTTTGGCCAAAACTTCTCCGCAATCATGCGCATGGAAAAGACTTGATCTGTACACCCCATTCACTTTCTAAAACCCGCTTGCACATCCCAAATTGTTCCATCAGTTTCTTTCATAACTCATTCAATTAACACCTTAGTATACAGTTTACCCACAATACTAAGCAAGCTGATACCACGGTAGTTTTTGCAGTCCTGCTGTGACCCTTTTCCTTTATATATTGGTACTATAACTGCTTTACACCAGTCATCCGGTACCCGTTTTAATTCCCAACATAAATTAAACAAGGTGTACAGCAGGCCTGCCACCACTCCCTCTCCAGCCCTTAGCATCTCGAGTGATACTCTATCATATCCAGCTGCCTTACCTGCTTTCATGCTTTTCATTGCTTTCATTATCTCATCTACACTTATCTCCATACCCCTTTCCACTTCTTTCGAAATTTCTAGTTCATTTAGTTCAGACGACTCTTCACTCATAAACACGCTTTCAAAGTATTCCTTCCATCTGTTTAAATTCGAAACTTCATCATTCAGAATACATCCATTCTCGTCTCTTATAGCATTCATTATAGGCTGTTTTGTATTTCCCCTGGCAGTTCTTACGAGTTTCCAGAACATTTTTATGTTAGCCTGGAAATTATCAGATATCCTTCTATCATTCTTATCCGTTCTTTCTTTCTTTTTCCTTTCAACAACTTCTTTTACTCTCTTATTAGGACGTCTATATTCTGCCTTCTTTCTTTCAACCTCATCATTCATACCAGAAGCATGGTTAGATTTACTAGCTTTGGTTGCTAGTGAATCTAACCATGCTTTCTTCTTTGATTTAACTTCCACCCGTACCTCATCATTCCACCACAACGTATTACTTTACCTTTCATTTGTTATCTTACTTACACCACATACTTCGGTGGCGGCATCCACCAAACCTTTCTTAATATTATCCCACACAGTATTCAAGTCTAAATCATTCATACACAACTCATTCAAACATCTAATATTTTCTCTCAGTCTACATTTATACTTCTCTTTCACATCTTCATCTCGTAACTTCTCAATTCTTATACGCTGTAATGCAGTAGTAGACACAGATGTCCGATGCCGCCAACGCTTGAAAAGACCACTAATTCGACATAAGACCAAGTAATGATCCGTTTTTACGTTGGACCCCCGGTAAACCCTTGTATCTACGACTGCACTCCTCATTCTTTCATTCACAATTACGAAATCTATCATGCTTCTATCATCACCTCTTTCCCATGTATACATGTGAATCTTCTTATGACGAAAAAGAGTATCCGTAACAAAAAGATTCTTTTCCACACACACGGTGAGGAGGTCTTCACCATTCTCATTTATACTTTCGTCACCAAACGTTCCCAATATCCTTTCATAACCAGACCTCTTTACCCCAACCCTTCCATTAAAGTCTCCTAACATAATAATGTTACGCGCTCAAGTCGACGGCACTAGCGCTATCTAGTCTCGAACCGAAGAACTAAACTTCTTGAAGTTGAAGCACGAACTCTCGGTACCTTGTGCGTGTTTACTTGAATATTCTGGATATTTCGCTGCTAATTTATATAAATAGGCGCTGCAAGATGCGATCGGGGAAGTATTGAATTTGGCGAGACAAGCGAAGCTTCGGAGCGAAATAAAGTGAATCAGTGTGATTAATTTTTACTGTTTTATGTTTTAATTGGTGTAAAGAAAATTAAAGTGTTAATTTAGGTAATTCTATTCGCAATTTTATTGTCACGAACCTCAAGCTCGTAACAATTGGTGTCAGAAGTGGGATAAAATCATGCCGATTTTACATAAGGAGGAAATGGAGGGTGTCCGTACCCGAAGTAAACGCCAGCAGGAGACGGACCAACGAAGATTTGGTGGTGCAGCGCGGCAGACGTCGGAGGGCCAGCGACTGGCTGCAGGCCCGTCGGTAGCTCCTACATCTGCGGCACCTGACTTAGGTGCTCTGATGGTGATGCTGCAGGAGCAGGCTCGCCGACAGGAGAAACAGGTCCGTCAGTTGAAAGAGCAGCTGCAGAGCGGACAAGAGGAACAGGCCTTGCTGAACATGACAACCGCCTGTCGGAAGCTGAAACCTGAATCGAAGAATATGAAACCCGAATCAACCGTGTGAACAATCGGGTTGACAACGTGATGGCTGACGTGAAGAAAACGCTGAACGACCTCAAACTTGGGGATGGAACTACAGCTCCCGTAGTGGCTACAGCACCTTCGCTACGTGGATTCAAAGTGCCGCCGTTCGACGGGACTTCTTCCTGGTCAGCCTACAAAATCCAGTTCGAGGCCGTCATGGAGGCAAACGGCTGGAATAAAAACCAGGCCATGACTGCACTCACCTTAGGCCTGCGCGACCAAGCCTTAATCGTGTTGGAAGCTCTCGGTAAGAAAATGACCTACGAGCAGCTTCTTGAGGCATTGGAGGCGAGATATGGTGACGCTTACCTGGAACACGTCTTTCGCGCGTAGCTTAAAGATCGCGCGCAGCGCATCAACGAAAACCTGCAGCAGTGGGCTCTAGAGGTGGAGAAGCTGGTGCGAAAAGCATACCGGTCTGTACCTGCGCTCATTGAAGGAAACCTGGCGCAGACATTCATCGACGGCATCCGCGACCTGGAAGTCAGAGCTGCTGTGAGGCTCGGGCACCACGAGACGCTTAAGGACACATTGGCCCATGCACTGGAGGTAGAAGCCGTGCGGCAGGATCATCGTTCCCATCGCGTCAGGGAGGTTGCAGCAGCTACAGTTCGCGACCGCAACAAAGGATACAGCCCTAGGTGCTATGGCTGTTGGGAAAAGGGCCATCTTCGATCCAGCTGCCCTAAGCGAACTGTAGAAAGAGAAGTCGATCGATCGCGAGAGGATAGTGCAGCTAACGGCACCGCCTGGCGGTGGCAGGATCCTCGTTTCCCTCGCGCTAGGGGGTTGCAGCAGCTACAGTTCGGGACCGCAATAAAGGATACAGCCCTAGGTGCTATGGCTGTGGGAAAAAGGGCCATCTTCGATCCAGCTGCCCTAAGCGAACTGTAGAAAGGGAAGGTGAACGATCTCAGAAGGGAAGTGCGGCTAACAGCACCGCCCAGCAGCAGCAGGAATACGACTTTACTATCAGACACTGCAGCGGGAAATCTCACGGCAACGCAGATGCATTGTCAAGAAGACCTTTTCCTGAAGATTGCAACCATATTTTCATTTTCCTTACATTTTGTCAACACCATCCTTAACATGTCCCAAAACTGCTCTCGGATGAAAGTGGGCTTAGACATGTCTGGGGCGTACACCCCTAGCAGGAACAGCTTCTTTAAGCCCACTTTCATTCGTATCCATAGCAGCCTCGGGCTTACACATTCATACTCTTTCACACATTGACCCATTCTTTCTGAAAGGATGAAATCGACTCCCTGGCACGCCCGTTCGGTCTCGTCTACACCAGACCAATACGCGGTATACGTGCCATGTGCAGTGGCATCCTTTCCCTTTCGTTTCGTCTCATTCACACATAACACATCTATTCCTCTGTCATTCATCATTTCGCATACTTCATCCATCTTATCATTCATTCCTCCACATACATTCAGCGTAGCCAGACGGGTTTCCGCAATCCACTTTTCGCCCCTCCGGGAGACAGAACGTGACGGGTGGCGAACCTCGTCGCCGGTTTTTCTCCCGGAGATTTTTCGCACCCCTGCCCCATCAAAGGGGCGCCGGGAACTCGGGGCCATTTCTTTTATTTCCTGAGTCATGGTGCGAACAAGGGGTGGTGGTAGATTTTACGCCGCTACCATACGGCGAGGAGCCGAGTCTATTTTTTCGGCTTTGTCGCTCGTTTAGCACCACCCGGGAGACACGTGTAGGGTGGGCCTAAGGTTCGGTGGTCGAAGCCTACTCATCCCCCAAAAGAAAAGAGGAAGAAAAGAAAGAGAAGATAGTAAACAAAAATTGCCTAAAATTGACAAGTTTTTTAGTCAGCCTTCTGCAAGTACTTCTGGACAAAATATTTCTATCGATAGTGACTCAAATAATGTGGAAACTGCAGTGTTGGTTAAGAAGCCTACTGAAGAAGATTCGAAGATTCGATTCGGCAAGTTTGTGATGGAACCAGTGTGATAAGTGGTGTGTATAATGGTGTACAAAACATATTAAGAATATCCAGCCTAACGCGGAATACGTACATTGTGCCAATCATAATTTAAATTTGGTGATAAATGATGCCATTAGCAGTTGTATGGAAATACAGATTTTTTTCACAACGTTGCAAGATTTGTATACCTTTTTCGGAAACAGTATCAAACGTTGGGATCTTCTGTCAAAACTCGCTGGCAAATCGGACACCAGTCCAAAAAAACTATATCAGACTAGATGGTCTAGTAGAGTAAATACGATATCTGTAATGAAACTTCGTTTTTTTTTATATTATCAAAGTATTATCAGAAATAATTGTAAAGAGTTCTAATAAAGATGAGCGCAGTGAAGCAGAGAGTATTTTAAAAAATTCTAATTTTCGAGTTCGTGTTGCTTTGCGAATTTATGTGATGTCATTCGCACTGTAGTGCGATTGACATCACATGAATTAGCACATCAATTAGCATCCAAAACTTTGCAAAAATGCGACATCAATTTGGGCGAGGCAAATAAAGCTTTAGCAGAGACCAAAGCAAAGTTGCAAATTTATAGAAATGATTTCGAATTATTCAAGTGCAGAGCCAGTAGTGAAACTGCAAGAACATATGGTATAGATACCTATTTTCAAGAAAAAACGTAAAGGAAAGTTAAAAAACATTTAGATGAATTAGCTGCTGATCACCGGTTTCCAAACAAAGAAGAAATATTTAAAATTGAGATTTTCAATAATGTACTAGACACCTTAATAGCTCAATTAAATACAAGTTTTACTGGTGTGAGTGAGTCAGTCAAATATTCGATTTTCTAACACCAACATTTTTATTACATGTTGATGAGCAACTTTATTACAAAAGTGTGACAAATTCCAAAGAAAATATTCAGACATAATAGGCCCTAGCTTTTCACTTAAATTTATTAATATTTACCACCTAGTTTTACCTCAACTAACTCAAGCATGGACTGTTCACCAATTATGTAAGGAAATAATGAGCAAATATGGAGTATTAGTGAAAAGGAAACGGGTTCGGAAGGACCAATTTAAAACGAACCAGACGGGCTGGAACGTTCGATAAAGAAACAGAAGGGAGGAATCGAGGCTTCTCTCGATCCGGCCTCCTATAACGCCTACGTTGGGTTCGGGAGCAACGTATGTGATCTCCGCAACGGAGTAACACACTAGGGCGATAACCTCTTTCTTTTTCAGCAAGTAGGTTCAGACGTGGATTACGGGTCTTCCGAAGTCGTCCCGGTCCCGACGCCTTAATTCTTCGATGTGGACTGTATAACTTTAGGGATGAATTACTTGGGAATAAAACAGCAATTATCTTCAAACCGTTCCGTGAGAGAGTAATCACTTTCCCTACACTTTTTCTTCTTATTGACTGCTGGTTCTTCACTTTTCCCGAAGGATTTTCTTATTTTTCCGAACTAATTCCCCGAACGAATTGCAATAAAACCCGTTCACTAAGCTACCCCCAGAACTATACGCGAAAGTGAGCCGCGCCATTCGCGTGCCTGCGCAACTTAACAACATGAATTTGTACTATTACTCTCTCACGTTTCACTTAATTTCTTTATTCACATAAATCATACACAAATACAAGTTATCTATTTAGATAGCACAAAACAATATCTACACCATGATATATATTATTTTTTCGTATCACAAAAATCCTTTAATTTATAAAACAAAATATGCCTATTTTAATCACAAATTCAAAGTCCGAACTTCTTAAATATTTAACACAGAAAGCTAAAACAATGTTTCCCACTTGAATTTATACATATGTTAACTAATACAATAGTTTAATTTACATTTTCTCTATTTATTTCACTATTTAAAACACTTTTAAATTTCTTATACAAAACTATCATTATTTCACTTATACACAGGAATTTTCACATAAAAATAACACAGAATTCACCTTTTTAGCACGTACAATCAACCTGAAATGTTTTACAAGTCATTTTTACATAAATTGCTGAAATTACAAACATTTTAAATTTTTACATATTTGGCCTCCTAGGGGCGTGGTCAGCGTGCTTCCGTGAACTCACACTATTTGAACAACTAACTTTGCACGGCTCTCGGCTATAGAAAAAATGAAAGTCTGAAATACACTTAATTTTAACAATATTATGTAAATAAGTGCTTCTACACAATTTTCAAACTGTAGGAAACTATCTCTGATAAGATTCTTATCAGTTATCATGTTTCTTATCAGATAACAATACAAGTGAATGTTCTCATTAATCAATCATAACAAATAGGCATTTGTTTTCGTGCAAACATATCAAACTTATACAAGACAATACTTATGCAATTAATTTCCGTTAATTCTGTTTATGCACAGAGTGATCATCTCGACCGGGGAACAAATCCGATCTCTAACTTCACTTTAATATTCCTTAGAATTTACATCGTTGGAAAGACGATTTCAACCGGGGAACAAATCCGGTAACATAATTTATAACATAAAATTCCCTATATGAATTTATTGAAAGATATTACTTAGAAAACAGTAAACTAGTCCGGCCTGGGAGTCGAACCCAAGACCTTCATATCATTAATTCGACATTTCTTTAAGATTTAACTAAGCATTTTCTTATCAGAACATTTCTATTGGACAATGAGTCTTTGAAAAGTTATTCGTCATCGGTTGACTTAATAAACTGAAATATTCTTATAGGCGCGTCGCCAACAATCTCCCCCCCGTGCGTTAGCACCATCATTTGGGAGGCGTCGCGGGTACCAGGACTATTATTCTGGATGTAGGTCTCCTCAAGATACCTGTGCTAGTAATGACGTCAACCACTCTGTGTGACCGTCTGGTCCCGGTAACGTTCTACTAATTTCTTCGCTCGCTCTTCGCTCGCTCTTCCCCTCGGACCTCTGTAAAGTGTGGCTGTGTCTAATCTACATTTGTTTAAATAATTTTAATTGATAAAATATAATTTAGTAAAATCAAATCCGTGACAAATAATAGGAGTTCATAAAGTGTGAGTAGTGCAAGGATTGCTGATAGCGCCCTACGTACAACATCTGCGGTGCGGTGCGTCATCGCGTTTCATCGCTGCGTACGCGCAACATCCTTGTGTGTGCGCTACTTACCACATCGAGTCAACGAAACTCTTGCGCCTCTTGCCGCCCTGGTACATCAAACGCACGCAACAACGATCTTATAGTGCAAGACATCGGCTCTGCGATTTTGGTATTACTCTTTAACATTTATAATATCCTAGTATTATCTAGTAGAATAGAGGCGTCCTTAACTTGGACTGGAGGCGATCTTATTTTGGAGTTTTTTGCTAGGATATAAGCGGCCGAAACAATTTGAATTTTTACTACTATGCAGTGTGTTTCGTGCTTAAAACCTGTGACACAAAATGAACTTCTAACTTGTACGGCCTGTAAATTGCACCTACACTATAGGTGTGCTAATTACACTTCAGCTGACTTTCGAGAACATAGAGACTCCTTAAAAAATCTTTTATGTGTGGTAGCTGTACACAAATAACAAGAAGATACCGAAACGATAATACTCCAATATCAAAAGCACAGCCTTCGAAAAAGAGTCCGGGATCTCAATTAGATATAGAAAAGAGTCCAAACCATACTCCGAAACAACTGACACACGAGGAAGTCAGTAACTTGTTGGACACTAAACTTAAAGATGAAATTCCAAAAATGTTAACCTCTTTAATTGAGTCCCAGAAAAAGGAACTTGAGGATATTAAAGTTAACCTTAAAGAAATTCAGCAAAGCAACTCCAACATTGAAAATAATATTGCCCTCTTAACAACACAAAACGAGGAATTACGTAGAAGGCTTAATGAGTTAGAGATAAAAAGTAAACAAGAATGAGAAACCATCACAATTTTGGAAGAAAAACTAGAGGATCAACTAAGAATAAATCGGAAAGCTGGCATTGAATTAAAGAATGTTCCTAAAAAGAAGAATGAAACCAAAGAAGACCTTGTAGAGATGGTTGTCTGTTTATCGAAATCAGTGAACTACGAGATACTAAAGTCAGATGTTAAAGATGTTTTCAGAACCAGGGGGAAAAAAGAGGGAGAAAAGAAAACACCTATTCTCGTGGAACTTAACTCCACGATTCAAAAGACAGCCTTGCTTAGATCGTGTAAAATTTACAACAATAAGAATAAATCTTCAAAACTCCAAGCAAAACACTTAGGTTTCACTTGTGAGGAAGACACCCCGATTTTCGTATTGGAGCAATTAACACCTAAGAGCTCTAGACTATTCTTTTTGGCAAGAGATCTAGTAAAAACTAAAAGGTTTCAGTTTTGTTGGACATCTTACGGCAAGGTGTACTTGAGAAAAAGTGAAAATTCACCCATCATTCATGTAACAAATGAAGCACAATTGCACCAGCTAACTTTGCATAATGCGGCATGACTATTACTATCTTTTATATCTGCATGTTTTCTGATTTTTTCTTTAATTTTTTGTTTAAATGGCTTATTATATTGTTACTTCAAAGTTAATTTATATTGCTTACAAACTTACATTAAATACAAAAAACAGATACAAAACATTCATACACAAACAAAACTCAAACTGTTTAATAAAATTATACGTTTAATAATTAAATCACATATTTACTCTACACACACATATTCACATTACATTTACATTACACAACCTAATACAAATTATATGCTAATGACCCAACAGTTCTCTTACTTCGTCCATGAATAGTTCTCTGAATACACTACAGGAATTAGACGACACAGAAATTTCACAGTCTATAAAATGTTCAATAGATGATTTGTCTTCAAACGCTGTTTTTAAATATGGAAATCTGAATATTATAGCTCAAAATATTACAAGTATATATTGTAATTTTGACAGTCTATTAATACACTTAGCGCAACTTAAGCCTTGCATTGATATAATAATTTTGACGGAGTGCTGGTTAGACAAAAATAAATCAATTCCAACTTTACATAGCTACTGTTCCTATTCGACAAATACTCAGTTAAATCAAAACGATGGTGTGGTAGTTTACATAAAGAATGTTTACAGAGCACTTGTCAAGGAAATAAATTTATACAAAGCTTCATGTTTACAAATAACTATAAATCAATACACAATTTTAGGTATATATCGTTCCCCTTCCATCACAAAAGCTGACGAATTTATTCACTCTATTGATTTATATCTAAATTCGGTTAAAACTAGTCATATTATTATAGCGGGTGACATTAATATAAATTTATTACCTATTATTTGTGAGCAAAGCTATGAAAGAAATAACAGAAATCTTTATCTGACCGCTTTGGCTACACATGAAATACTTCCAGGCCACCATTTTCCTACCAGAGGATTGCGTTGTTTGGACCATTTTATGCTAAAAATTGATAAAAAAAGAACAACTGCTTTCGTCGCAATTCTTGATACAACTATAACAGACCACAATATGACTCTACTTAGCCTAGTGGGCAACAATAGTTTAAGCAAATCTAATAAAACGAAATCTGTAACTGACTTTAATGCCGCCTTAAACAGTCTACATTTAAATGTTTTTGACGATTTATATTTATGTACAGACCCAAATACTCTGACTAATATATTGATCGATAAAATATCTATTGCGTTAGTTAAACACACCAAAATTTTAGCTGTTCCTGGGACAAAGAGATTTATCAAGCCCTGGATGACAGAAGGTATACTTCGATGCATAAGAAACAGAAATGCTATGCAAAAAAAACTAAAACAAGACCCAACAAATGATATATTAAAGATCACTTACCGTCGCTACCGAAATTTTTGTAATAAACTTATTAAAAAACAAAAACGTAAACATGATTGTAGTGTCATTTCTAAATCTTGTAAAAATAATAAAGTTCTTTGGAAAAATATAAATGAAGTTACACAATTTAAAAAAAAGAATGTTTCAAATTCGTGTTTATTAAATATAAAACCTACACCCCAGGATTCAGTTAATTATATTAATAAATATTTCTCCGGAATAGGTAGTTGCCTGGCTGAAGAAATTAAGTCTAAGATGTTATACAGCTCGATTCCTAAATCCACTTCTACTACTGTACTCTTAAACTCTTTTGTTTTGCTTGAAACAGATAATGCTGAAGTAGAGTGGGTGTTGATGAGTCTTGACTCTGATACCGCTCCCGGGTGGGATAAAATTCCAAGCAGGTTTTTGAAGTTGGGAAAGGATTTGTTTGTGCCCGTATTCACTTACCTTATAAATCTCTGTTTTACGAGTGGTATATTTCCTTACGCACTTAAACAATCATTAGTAACACCTGTTTATAAAAGTGGAAACAGAGACGATATAAATAACTACCGCCCTATTTCTGTCCTACCAGCTTTGTCCAAAATTGTAGAGAAAATCTTAAATACTAGGATATTAAACTACTTAAATAAATATAATATTTTATCAAATCAACAATTTGGCTTTAGAAAACAACTTTCCACAGAAGACGCTATTCTCACATTAAACTCTTTAATCGTAAAGAATTTAGATAATGGCAAAAAGTGTATTACAGTATTTTTAGACCTGCGAAAGGCTTTTGAAACGGTCTCTATTCCTGATCTTTTAAAGTTTTTGGAGCTTGTCGGCTTCAGGGATACTTCGCTAAACCTGATGTTCAGCTACCTACATGAGCGCACTCAGCGTGTTCATGTGGACGCTGTGTTGAGTGATGAAGAAAATGTTATTTACGGCGTCCCTCAGGGTAGCGTCTTAGGGCCTACGCTGTTTTTGGTCTATATTAATGAGCTGTGCAAACTTTCTATTCCTCACGGTCACATCTTCTCCTATGCTGACGATACAGCTGTTACTTTTTCGGGAGACACTTGGGAGGAAGTGAAAATGCGTACAGAATCTGGACTTAAAACTATAGCAGCCTGGTTAAGTAACAACCTACTCTCATTAAACACGCATAAAACAAATTATATTTGTTTTGCTATTTCCAATTACACTCAACTACCAGCCAACTTCAGCATTAAAATACACACTTGCCAAGACAGCCTATTTTTTAATTGTGACTGTGCTGTTATTGATAGAGTGGACAAAACAAAATATTTAGGTGTTATTATTGACCAGAGACTGTCTTGGTATAACCATATTGAATTAATAACTGGCCGCATAAGAAAATTAATGTGGATTTTCAAAAAGTTAAGACATGTAACAACCAAAGAATTATTGATCAAAGTATATACAGCACTGGCTCAATCTGTTCTTACCTATTGTATCCCAGTATGGGGAGGAGCTTTAAAAACTTGAGCGAGCTCAAAGAGCCCTGCTTAAGGTCTGCTATTTCAAACCATACCGATTCCCCACTACTGACCTTTATAATTTGTCTGGTGTCTTGTCAGTTCGAAAGTTATATATTTTATTCTTATTGCTTAAAATTCACAAATCTACTAGGTATGAACGTGACAAGACAAATAAAAGAAGAAACGACTTAGTTCTATATACCGATCGCTGTAAAACGACATTTGCTTCAGTACAGTATGAGAAAAGGGCAGTATACTTATATAATAAAATAAATAAAATCTTAAGCATATATCCATTACATAGCATAGAAGTTAAAAAGAAAACAATAGAATGGTTGAAAACCTTAAATTACAACGAAACCGAAACACTTTTAGAAAAAATTACTTAACTTGTTACACATAATTAATAATTTACTAAATATACCATACCTCAACATGCACACATCACATACACATACACTACACAATCACACAACTAACACCAACGGATATTTTATTGTAAAAATACTACATAAGTTTAACTGTAAGTCAAAAATCTATGTGTTACCCAAGTTCTAAACACTAATTTATATAAATGAAGGACGGGAAGAGCGGAGCCTCCTAACACAAGTTTCCGAACTTAAAAGGAGTGTTCCAACAATGTATTTAATTTTAAGTATTACTGGTTTGAGAATAAAGATTTTTGATTTTGATTTTTTGATTTTGCCTTTCGGCCACGTATTTCGTGGCAATGAATGATCTATTATCAAAACAATATCGCCTTCTTTAGGTTCCATGAACTTTCCGTTATTACCTGTTCGCGGTATTAAGGTAGGCATGTATTCCTTCAGCCACCTTGTCCAAAAATGGTCGGCTAACCTCTGTGCAGCTTTCCAATTGAGTTGACCCGTCAGATGCTGCTCTAGAAATAATCCAGGTGGTCGATCACCACATGAGCGTCCCAGAAGAAAATGATTGGGTGTCAAACCCTCTTCAGGACTATCCATACTGAATGTTACCAGAGGCCTGGAATTTACTGTGTGCTCTGCTTCTAAAAGCAACGTATGTAGAATTTCCTCTCGTGGGCTCCTTTCTCTGAGCATAGCGGTCAACGCAATTTTAATCGACCTTACTAACCTCTCCCAGGCGCCACCCGTGTGCGGTGCTCCCGGAGGTATAAATTTCCATTTAATATATTTCTTAAATGACTCAATTTTCATGCTCTCATGGCATTCTTCGCATGCTTTCAATAATTCTTTATTCGCAGCTTTGAAATTTGTCCCGTTATCGCTGTATATAACGGCTGGTTTTCCTCTTCTGGCGATAAATCGCCTCAACGCCATTATCATTGACGCTGGTGTCAACGAGGCAGCTAATTCCAGATGTACTGCTCTGGTAGTCAGACACGTGAATAAAACACCCCAACGTTTTTCGTGTCGCCTTCCTATAGTCACACTCATAGGACCGAAATAATCCACAGCTGAGCATGTAAAAGGTGGTTCATGATGAGCTATTCTCTCCAGAGGAATATTTCCTTGTGGCACGTTCTGCGGTTTTGACCTGTATGTCCTGCACCACTGACAATGATGTGACACACTTCGTACTACATTACATAAGTTCAAGACATAAAATTTCTGGTTCACCTCATTCATCACCGTCTGGTGATTGGCATGTCCAAAATGATGATGAACTTCTCTAATCATCATTTTAACGATTTCGTGTTTACCGTCCAATATGACAGGTTTTCTACTTTCCTCGGTCAAATTAGACTTGAAAGGTAAACGTCCATTTAAACGGAGTAAGTTATCTTCTCCTATTTCCATAGATAATTTACTTAAGCGTGAACTTCTTTCAACACTTTTGCCTGCTTTCAAGCATTTTATTTCTGAATAAAAACACTCGTCTTGAAGGAACTTCCAAATTAATAATTCCGCTTTTTTCAAGAGCGCTATGTCCAACGCGCCATCGGGTCCTTTAACCGACTTTGCTAAAACTTTGTTGGAACACATAACCGACTTTTCGACTGCGTCGTCGGGTCCTTTAACCGACTTTCTTAAACTCTTGAATTTTTCTACCGCTTGTAAGGTGCGTGTAGTTGCCCCAAGGAATTTCTTAAAGCTGCTAAATCGTCCGTAGTCGGGTAGACTTAACGGTTCTTGCTTTCTTAACGCATTTACGCCCTTTGGCGATTTTTCTTCACCTGTTTCTAAGCCTTTTATGATGTCCACTTGTTTGGGCCATAAATCAGGACTCTTCCTGAGGAATTCAGGTCCTTGAAACCAGCGATGACTTACATCGAAGGTGGAAGGAAAATTTCTAGTGGCGTCGTCTGCCACATTTTGTGACGTTGGAACCCATCGCCATTCACATGGTTTACTGTGATCTTCGATCTCAGCCAATCGATGAGCAACGAATGGTTTAAAGGCGCGAGGATCTGACTTAATCCACGCTAACACTGTACGTGAGTCTGTCCAAAATACTCTCTCGGACATCTCGTACTTGCTCTCTTCACTAACCGAGGCAGCCAGCCTGCTGCCCATAAGAGTTGCTTGCAATTCAAGCCTTGGAATCGAAATTGGTTTCAATGGCGCTACTCTTGCCTTTGCGGCGATCGGCGTAATCCGCCTTATTCCTAGCTCGTCCTTGGTGACGTAATACACCGCGGCAGCGTATGCTTTTTCACTAGCATCCGTGAAAGTGTGTAACTCTCCCTTGCCGACGCCTTCAGCAACGGGTCTAGGTACCTCTAAATGACCTAATTTCTTCACTTCTGATATCCATTTACAAAATAACACGTGTAATTCGTGTGAAACTTCTTCATCCCAAGAGATGCCTGTCCTCCATACTTGCTGGATCAGCGACTTCCCTTGAATCGTTATGGGTGATGCGAGTCCCAAAGGATCGAAGACTGACATCACAGCGCTAGTTATCTCCCTCTTCGTAGGCGGTCGTAAACCTTCCATCACCTCTTCCGGTGTGTTACGAAGACTTGTGGAGAAACTTATTATATAACGTGCGCTCTGTGTGCTCTTTATCTCCCAGCGAAGCACTGTCGCTCTTATATTTATTTTCCATTTTACTTAAAACTTCGGGTCGGTTGCTAGCCCATCCCCTCAGTTGGAAAGAAGCATGTTTATGTAATTCATACATATCGTTTACTATCCTTTCGGCCGTCGTCACGTCGGGAAATGCCTGTAGATAGTCATCCATATAAAAATTGCTTTCCGTAGCGGAAGCTGCTTCTGGATATATATGTGCGTTGTCCTGCGCATTCCTATTCTTTACATATATAGCGATGCATGGTGATGATGCCGCTCCAAATATGAGTGACGTCATTCTATACTCTTCCGGTGGCGCGTCACGATTGTGCCGCCATAAGAATCGAAGGCTATCCCTGTCTTCATCCCGGATTTTCACTTGCAGGAACATTTCTTTAATGTCTGCCATTACTGCCACGCTTCCTTCTCTGAATCGTAGCAGAACTCCGAACAACGACTTCAATAAGTCCGGTCCAGTTAACAATGCATCATTGAGACAACGTCCGCCCGTCTTTGCGGCGGCGTCAAAAACTATCCTTATTTTCCTTTTTTGTGGGTGAGTCACTGCGAAGTGAGGAAGGTACCACGTACGTGGGGAAATGGGAATATGGTTCGCTTTCTCTGCGTAACCATTAACGATGAGATTTTCAATTTGCTTCTCATATTCCTTTTTCAACTCGCTATTTTTGTCGAGCTTTTTTTCAATATTCAGCAGGCGACTTTCAAACTGCGCTCTATTCGACGGCATGCACTCATTGTCTGTGCGCCATAACAAAGCAGTCTCGTACCTATTATTAGGTATACGACGTACCGTTTTGTTCAAAATACTTAAAGCTCGTTCTTCTGGGTCGTTTGCGGGCTTTCTAGCCGACACTCCCAGAGATTCCAAACTAAAATAATCCTTGATCAATTTATCCATATCTTCCTCCTTCTTGGTGGAAATGTGGTTAACGATCTTGATCGGTTTAATACCACCCGATATGTGACCATGTAAAACCCATCCAAGTTTGGTGAGCGATGCTACAGGTAGGTTCTTACCTCCTGAAATTAATTCACGAGTAACTATGAGATGCCAATTGTCCTGACCAATTAATATGGTAGGTTTGGACCTCTCATACATCAACTCATCCTTAATCGGTGTCAAATGAGAACACCGTTGCAATAATTCTCGGCTTACCGACTGAGGAGAAAGGTTAAGTGACTTAATTGTTTGTACACTTATCTCTTCTAAGTCGCTCGAGTAAATGCCTTTTATCTTAACGTTTAAGCGATACGAACTGTCGTCGTTAATTCGCTTACCTCCCACGGCTTCGATACGTAATCCCTCTTTACGTCCGCGAGGCGCTAATTTCTGAGCCATCCACTCCTCTATGAGTGTCATGGTCGATCCCTCATCCAGAAGAGCTGTTGTCTTGACCTTTCCTCTAGGTCCATACAACTCGACCGGTATAATCTTTAAGTATGCACATGCCAGTGCATTCACTGTACTAACAGTTGTGATCTGAGCATCTTTACCCCCCTCGTCCCCTTGTGGCGAGGTATTTTCATTGGGGTATCGGTGTAGCATTCGATGATGTGACATTCTACATCCCTCTACACCACATTTTTTCGCTTTGCACTCTAACCTCCTATGGTTAGGTGACAAACATTGGAAACATACTTTCGCTTTTTTGACCGCTTCCCATTTCTCGCGAATATTCATGTCCTTAAACTTGTAACAACTCACTATAGAGTGCTCCTTGTTGCATATAACACACTTATGTGTTACCCGACTTACAGGCTTGTCCTGGGTTGTCATAACCACTTGTCGGTTGTGCCCTTTACTATTTCGGCGTTCTAGACGCTCGCTCGAATTACTTCGGCGCATATAGCGCTCGCTCACGGCACAGCTGCGTACACCTCCTTTTGCAGTGTGTACAGTTTGCTTCCTGAATTCAGGACGCTTCCTTTTTTCAGGCGCATTTTCATTGTTTAAGGACGCTCCAAATTGTTCACTTAATAAATTTAAAAACTTGGCCATCTTCTGTAACTCTGGCTCCAAAGGATACTGAGCTCGATATTCAAACCATTTAAATTTAATCATAGTTCCGAGTTTCTCCACTATGCGGCTCACTAACTCCGGTGAGTACAAATACTGTGGTTGATTCAACGCTTGTATCGTGGCAACCACGTTCGTAATACGACTTGCAAAAGATCCTATATTCCGGCAATCTTCTGCCAATCTTGGCATACGCTTTACATTCTCGATTTCGGCTAGAATGAGCATCTCAACCCTACCGAATCTTCTTTCGAGAGCGTTCATTATTTCTTCCGGTTCACACAAAGTAAATAACAGCGACTTTACCGCCTCTTTAGCGGTGCCCTTTAATGCCCTCCTAAGGCGTGCAACATTTTGCACCCCCGAAAATTGGCTTTTCGTGTCTTCAAACACCGTTTCGAAAATTATCCATTCACCCGGGTCTCCATCGAACACCGGTAATTCCTGGAGGAAATGAAGCTGGGAAGACTTATCTTTACCAGCTATTTTTATTGCACTCACAATCGCTTCGGTCAATTCTGACACCTCACTCGCGTGTGTTTTCTGTGCATTTCCTTGGTTGCGCTCGATCTCCGCCCCTTTGCGGCGTGATCCTTTACACGCTTCCTTATCAGTAATATCGGGTAGTGCTACACTAACCGGCGCGCTCATTATGGTCTGCTGAACCCAACTCCTTACGAAAGGTTCCACCTGAGTATTCCGCTCTTCATCATCCTCACTCGAGTCGATCTCCTCTTCTCGGTTGAGTCGTGCCAACTCCAATTGAGACTTGGCTAAGGCAGCAGCTGCCTGTGCTCGTTCGAGCTCTGAGCGTTCGAATTTAATCCGCGCCTCTAATTCGGCTTTCAGCCTCGCCGATCGCGATGACCTACTACCTCTCTGTGACCCTTTATCACTAGTGTGCCCGATTACTGTCCTTGACGATGCCGCTTCTTCGGTCCTTTGACCTACTTTTTCGACCACCGTTTCACTCCTGGATATAACGGATTGTTGTGCGGTGCTGGCCTGCGTACCACTGGTGTCCGTCCTGTTGCTTTTCGTTGCCATGGACGTCCCTGAGTCCCACGTGCATGTGGACGTGTCGGTGGTGGCTCCACTTGAAGGAGTTGCTCCATTTGACGCAGTAGCTGTGGTCGCTCCAGATGGTTCCGCTTCTTTGGCTTTTCTTGAGAGCCCTGTCCTTGTCCTGCTCCCTTCGCTTCTCCCTGTCTGGTCTTGTGCCTTCTTCATCTTGCAGGAAGGTGATTGTTGGCCTACGGTCCCTAACTGTCCCTACGGTCCCTACAACCCCTTACCTACAACCCTTCTACACCCCAACCTAACATCAATACCCCTCCCCCCCCTTATCTCCCAACCCTACAACCCTACTACCACCCTAACAGCCCTATCAGCCCTGTCAATCCTGGACGGGGCCTACCGAGGTGAGCCGTCCAGGGATGGAGTCGTGCAGGAATGGAATGGAGGAAAGGTTTAGGAACTGTCCCGCCAAGGAATATGACGAAACAGTCGAGCGGTAGTGCAAGCGCAGTCTCGCTCGAGAGAACTGCTCCACCCGAAGGTGTTGTGCCAGAGCCCAACCGTTTGGCACCGTTAGGTGGTCGGGATGTATGCTGTGCTCGCCGCCCAGTTGCCGGTGATGCCTTGTCCGAGCGCCCTCCTCCGGCCGCGATGCAGTCAGGTGCCCACGCGCACCCTCGCCTGGCAGCAGCAGCGGTGGATGCTTCTTCTTGCACCCTGATGACCCGACAGGAAAATGCCGGACACGGTCGTCCGACAGGAAATGCCGAGCACGCTTGCCCGACAGGAAAAATGCCAAGCCCTGCTTGGCCACGATGAGTGCCTTCACAAGACACCTGCGCCCGGCTGCGATACGTGCCCCATGCGAGCACACGCCCCAGGCCGCAATCCCGGTTTTCTTTCTTCCGGTAGTTTCAGGTCCAGTCCTTCAGCGCTGACGTCCTGGTCTTCTGGCCTTTGGTCCTATTGCTTCAGCTCAAACCTCCGGCTTCCTTCTCATTTCTTCTCTTCCTTCCTCCGGTTTCTTATCAGATAACAATACAAGTGAATGTTCTCATTAATCAATCATAACAAATAGGCATTTGTTTTCGTGCAAACATATCAAACTTATACAAGACAATACTTATGCAATTAATTTCCATTAATTCTGTTTATGCACAGAGTGATCATCTCGACCGGGGAACAAATCCGATCTCTAACTTCACTTTAATATTCCTTAGAATTTACATCGTTGGAAAGACGATTTCAACCGGGGAACAAATCCGGTAACATAATTTATAACATAAAATTCCCTATATGAATTTATTGAAAGATATTACTTAGAAAACAGTAAATTAGTCCGGCCTGGGAGTCGAACCCAAGACCTTCATATCATTAATTCGACATTTCTTTAAGATTTAATTAAGCATTTTCTTATCAGAACATTTCTATTGGACAATGAGTCTTTGAAAAGTTATTCGTCATCGGTTGACTTAATAAACTGAAATATTCTTATAGGCGCGTCGCCAACAGTTAGAATAAGACCTAACGAAAGTATTTACATCAGTGTTATTCTTTACAATTCCTGTCACTTCTACAGCAGCTGAATGGTCATTTAACAAATAAAAAATTGGGATATGGGATATAATATGGGACTGGAAAGGAAATAATTTATGTTGTTACTGTTTAATATTTTTATTACCTGCACTGCAGTGCACAAAAAGAGCTGATGATAAAGTACCTTAGCATTTTTAAAGTATTTGTATATTTAATACTTTTACTTAATAAAACCTAACTAGTTTAGATAGAGCTGGCGCCCCATTTTTTGATTTGCACCAGGGCCCTTGGTTACCTAGCTACGCCACTGGACAAGGTGGCAAATTGTTACTCTTCGATCTTCTGTGCGGTTTGCCGAAGGGTATGTATGTGGTTTATGGTATCTACCAAAGGCTTTTCGGAATGTTCGGGTAGGTCCGATTCGTCTAGTTCAAGAGGCTGGAAGTTGTTGTGTCTGCATGCGGGACGATTCCTAATGACTCTCTAAAACAGCACGTAGACATAGCACTGAAGGCAAATCTTTCTGCAGTTCTTCAAAAGAGTATTTTCGCCTCTTTTGAGGAACAATACCACCTCACTTCTACTCTACGCCTCCGGATTAGTGCCACCATTGAGGACAGATTTAAAGAGCTTTTGAAGGACCTCAAGTACCGGTTTTTCATGCGGTTTTAGAAACTCCACAGTAACTCCATCTTTGCCCGGAGACTTACTGTTTTTAAGGTGCTGGAGAGGTGGAGAGCCATTTTAATCTCGCTCAGACTGACGTCCGGGAGATTATTGTAATAGTTTCGGATAAGACTTGTTCTTGGATCGTTATTCGCACTTGCGTGTGGTTTCGAGGATGACCCTCTGATGAGAATCTCTCAAATTGTTCTCAGGGAGAATTTAGTAAGGATAAAAATGGGCTAAAATATGTCCCTTACTCATATGTATCCTGAAATTCAAAAGGAGTTGATAGATTTTTTAGGAAAAAAGCTCGCTCCGAGAGCTCCGGACATGCAGTGGGCGGGTACGAGTGTCGTATTATAGGCAATAGATGAAAATGGAACAGGACATGGGCGGTAGGATTTTTTAGATAACAACTTAAAGTATAATAAAAAACATCAGCAGTCAACTCGGGTAGTTTGCGCCAAGCGTGACATATCAGGGGGTAGGGGATCCCTACGACCTATGAGGAAATCGGCCTATGTTCAAAAGTGGACTTTAGATAGACTGTAGGTAATGATAATGATGAGGTTGTGTATGGTAAAAAGGTAAAAAGGAAAAATGATTACGTGTTTTATAATACACTTTTGTAATAAATTTTCTTTTTTATTATGACTAATAAAATAAATATCACAATATTACAGTAACGTCGATAAAATAAAATTTTAAAGTATTCTGCCATCTCTACATCTTCAGAAATAATTAATTCAATGCTTACATGTATGTATATGAGATAAAAATTGTTATGTTGCATAGATGGCGCTTTTTACATTTTCTTGTAAAACGCATTGATATTACGATGGAAGTCAAATTCCATACTACTTACCGAGAGTTTAATTATAATATGGGCTATTTAGAATTTAGTAGGTATTATTTACAGATTTTCTAATATAGTATAATTTTTAGCACACGGTACTACCTATTACCATCTATACGAATATATGTCTCACTAGATGGCGCTTAAATTTCCTGGTAGCCGATTATTTTATGAGTTCACTCGCCTCTATCTCGAGTTCACGAGCGCTTGCTCGGCTGTGCGATAGGCGTGTTGTCTCTATTGTAGAGTCAACAGAAACACGAGAAAACTTTAGCGGGACTATAGAAATATAGAATACTCTACTCAGCCGGCGAGCGGCATCCGCGCTGGGGGTCTCGTTGCGTGTTGCGTTCACGACTAGTTAACGAAAATCGCGATGTACCAAAATATAGCTGGTGGACAGTGATTTGGTGCGACAACCCGATTATTATTACGATTTCATTACGAACACAACAATGGCTTCGAAGGTCGAGTGTTGGAGTGTTTTATTTTTGTGTATTTTGCATAGTGCTTCCAGTTTCAACCTGGAGCCAAGGATTCCAGTGATAAAGTACGGGGAAACCGGCTCTTATTTTGGATTTTCTGTTGCCGAACATCTTACTATCAACAGTACTAGTGGTGATAAAACAAGCTGGTAAGTTTTATGAATAATAAAGTAAAGATATTCTTAAAACAAGTCGTTTGACATCGTAATGCATGAAGGTCATCGTCTTCCACATGCTCGATATCGTATCGCTGATATATTTCTTGAATGTTACCTAATGATATAAATTAACTATGATAAAAAATATTTAAGTAGGTGGCACTTATTGGATATTATAAAGCTGTAATTATTCATTGTATTTAAAGATTTTGAAAAGAATAAACAACAACAAAATATAACATATAAAATTAAAGAAAAAAGTGGAATCCATAAGTAATAACTTTTTAGAATCTTTTATAATAAATAATAACTTTATGTCACGTACTTAATATGGAGTAATTTATTTTAGTCTCTACCTGGCATTTTTTCTGATGAATACGCGTATTGTTACTATTAACACATGACCTGTTATTGTACGACTGTTTACGCGCTAAACAAGTTCAAGTTACGGCACGTCTGTTAGCTTAGTTTGAATGTAACTGTTCAGTGCCAGGTAAGAAATATTTCAAGCTTCTTATCTGTCAAGAACTGGTGCGATAATAGTTAAGCTCACGTTTACCGGCCGGCTAGTGTTTGCATCAACTTAACTGTAATAATAAGCTTACTGATTGCATTAATTTCAACATTAATTACTGTTATAATTACTTACTCTCAACTTAAAAATAAAAGCGCAAACGCAATACATGTTATATCTTTTCACCTCAAATAATAGGCGAATTCGAATTTTCGAACGACTTTTAAATGTGCCAAATACATTGTAATTTTAGTTGGGACTCTTGCAATACATGTTTTGGGTACGATGTTTGTATAGCTTGACCTATATGTATCCGGTAACTACGCTTGTGAAACCAGAAAAAAATTACCTACTTCTTATCGAATTTCATACAGGCACATAGTTCTGGTGTGTTATAATGTTATAAACCCTTACTCAGGCAGTAATCATAATCTATGATGTTTATTATCGTGACAGTCATGTTGATCTGTTGGTTAATAAGTGAGACTTGTGATCGCGAGCTTTCGAGTTTGAATCGCGGGTGGGGCCAAAAATCAGATATCGAATTTTTCTGATAAGGAATTCTTACAGTCACAGTCCGAAATCAGAAAGTTGGGGAGTTTCATTATTATTATGATGTTTACTAAAATAACTTATTTAAGACATTTAATAAAGACTTTTTCTAAGTGAAAAGCGAATATTATAACAATTATGTAAACATGTTAAAAGTTTTGACTTCTAAGACAGGCCGCAATTCTATCTGATAAACTTTAATAAATTTTAGAATAAATTATGACCTGTATCAAAAAGTGCAAAGCGTAAATGCAGTTTGAAACAACACTTACTTCTCTGATTAATAAATATTTATTTTTGTATATTATGAAATCTCTAATAGTCAGGTATTCTTCAAGAATTGCTCGTTGCAATAATCACATAATTCCTTGCGCTCTACATTGTAATAGCCTTACGTGTAACCTTATCATGTTATTCAGTAAAGTGTTTTTGCGCAGATTTACGAAACGAAAGTGTGACTCACACTCTCATGGATAGTAGGATATAATGTTTTAAAAATGAAAATTATACCAATAAAAAACCTGGATAACGTCTAATTATTGATAGAATATGGATAGGAGGAAAGTTTATAATGAGTGATGTTGTGAATGGTGTGGTAGAGTTGTTAAATTACTCTTGTTGTAATCATTTAATAAAAAATCGTTCTAATCTTAAAAAAAATAACCGTTACACCCAACTATTGTAGTAGCCTGGAAAGCGGGAGTCAGGATATATATGTATATATCACGAAAGCATCCACGAGAGATACAAATGTGCAAAAAATTTAGGAGCAAACCACTAATGCATAGTTTTGTGTATTAATATAATACTTTAGAAACTAATAAACTTTTATTTAATAGTAACTTCTCAATTAAATGTCATTTAGTAACAAAAAACTTCACCTCAGTGTCAACTAGCGACATCTGGTGAATAGAAGATTATCAGCCTTCATTATAACTTTATATCTATAGAGAGATCATTGCCAACCTCAACTTTAATTCTACCCCACTAATACCGTAACACCTATATACTGTTTTTATTTCACAATGTCCACTTGTAAGAATATCGTATAATACGTGGTAGAGCCATGCTGCAGTCATACGTAGTAGAGCCATTATATTAGTAGTATAGTTGTAGCACGAATGGGTCAGCTCGACCGGGAAAGTACCACGCTCTCACAGAATACCAGCGTAAAATATAGTAGCTTAATGCTGCTGTGTTTCGTATAGTGGGTGTAGAGAACCGGAGACCCTTTTTACTGGTAACGAGGCATTACATCTTAGTTCTCACAGACAACGCATTTGCATTTTGATTTGTAATCGAGGATAGATGTAGATGTCTATGGGCCACAACAACCACTTACAATCGGGTGGACTGTGTCGAGCACACAGCCATTTGCCATCTTATCCTATAAAAATTCCATTACCGCATGTCGTTCCGTGGGTCTCGTAAGCGTCGACAGACGGAACCGAACCAGGGGATAGGCATAGTGTCTTCTTAATAAGAAGTAAAAATTAAAAAACTGCAGGCGCCAACCCGCCCGCCAAGCTCGGCAACTATGGCCAATGTATCTACATCCCTATGAAGCAGTCTGTGGGTGTCAGATTGCTTCATAGGGATGTCACCTATGTTCTTCTAACAGGCTTCTAACAGGCTATAACGGTAATGCGTTATATTGCGAGTTCTATATTCGAATTTCAGTTTGAGTGAAGAATTAATCAAAATAACCAATTGTAGGTTTTACGGGTCTAATACTAGATAGGCTAAAAAAGGTGATTACCTCCGTTTTTGATATAAACTTTATTTTTCTCTATAGCCACGGTAATATTAAAATTCTGCAGTTCATTTTTTATTTACGTTACATCAAACCGTAAGTGACCATAGTATTCCTGCGAAGTAAATATTGTCAGATTTATCAATTTTACTCTCCGTAAATACTAGAGTGTGGAAAATCGTGATAAGGAAGCGATAAGTAGGTACGATTACTCTGAAATAGAATGTGGATCTTTTTATTACTGTTATATATGGAGAGGTACTATCTCATCGATAATGTTTAACTTACCTGATAATAAATAATTTCAAAATATACACTCGATTTGACATACTTGCCAAATCGAGTGTATATTTTGAAATTGTTTATTATCAAGCCGTACAAAACGTATATATATATATATATATATATATATATATATATATATATATATATATATATATATATATATATTCACTTCGTACTTTTTACATTGTAGAGTATATATATACGGGTCAAAATGATGGTCTATGTTTTTTGCACTAAGCCAATTATTTTTTTGCAAAAACCGACGTCCTGTGTATTTTTCTTTTTATCACATTACTAGTGACAGTACAAATCCAAGGTTATCTGTTAAGGAAATTCTTACACATATCCACAGCAATAATGGGTTATAGCGGACCAAAATGATGTTCCACCTTCGTCGCATGTCTGTAGAGTCTTGGAAACGCTTCCGCACAAATAAAAAAAACTGACAGACATACAGCTAACACAAACAAGACATAAAAAGACTACAGGTGCGTTTTCGCTTCTGAGGACTGGGGCAGAATATTTCGTAGTCTGTAATTAAGCTTTCTCACTTTCTATTACTCTTCAAGGTAGCAACACAGTAGTAGGCTTTAGCTCATTTGTATTTATAAGCAATTTCAGTAGAAACGAACAGCGCTAATTAAAGATTTATTTTATTTAGCACGAATGTTTGGCTTAAAATTATTTTTCTTTATTGATGCTTCAGAGTTAAAGAATTTTTAAATATGTGTGCGTTTAAAAATTCTTGCTGATAAGTAAGAATTATGTGTGTGTCCCACATCACCGTGAAATGTATAGTGTTAACTACAAATCAAAAGGGAGCGTTATTCACACAAACACGGATTATTCGCGAATTAGAACACAAGCTTATAAATTTCTGTAAAAAATTTGCTTCATTTTCAAGGACATTATACGAATTTTTTGAAAAACTCCGCTCGATTTAATGCATATCTTTTACCTTTTTTAACAAATGTGACATGAATGAAACAAAACATTACGAAATATCTACTATCATGAATCAAGCTCTACACCATATTGAAATTCATGTTCTTACATAATTCATATAATATATATGTGTACGTGTGTGGATTTTAGAGGATTTTACACAAATGTTTACCAACAGCACATGAAAGAAACGTAGGCGTAAAACGTTGGTTTTGGACGTACGTTTACTAATAAAGACATGTCTCATCGTTTGACACGCAATCGTAAAATTTTGTTTACGTGAACATTTTTCCTGTGCCGTTTTATAAGCAGTTATAAATGAAAAGTTATGATCATACGAGAAATAGCACCTACGTACAAAATTCACTTGCAACAGTTCGGTCACGTCTAATAAATTATTTAAAATACCAGTTTTACACTTTATTTTAGGTTCACGTATAATATACTGTGAGTATTCCATTTTTACTCTATTTGTTTGAATTCATGAAACTCTGCGAGTTTGACTCATTAAAGTTCCTATAGATCCGTATCCGTATAAATTTGAATAGGAATGTCTTGTTCCTTATTATAGTCAAACTACCGTCGTATTATTTAATTTTCTATCAACAAAAACACACAAATATCCTTATTTGAGCACTACACACAATTGAGACAAGTTTGACTCAGTTATTATTTCTGGTTTAATGCATGAACGCGTGCCCTTAGTTCTTTTAAGCCTTAGTTATTCCAAATAATCCTATTTCTGTTTAGGTTGGGGTCGTTCCCCAATGGGTGATTCTCTCCAATTAAAATGTTCACACGTCATACTCAGCGGGGTGTTATAGAGACTTTTCTCCTGTAACGAATGATTTTAATAGGCGCTCGTAACTAGGAAGACGATTCAATTAATACGAATTGAATAAATGAATAGAATGATTCAAGGATCTGTGAAGTGCTTCGTTAACTTTTCCACAGTTTGTTAAAATTTATTCGATTTTTATTTACCTACAATAGACGAAAGCAATACCAGAACTGTACGAATAAAATTATGAGACTGATATTTGTCGATTTGATATGCGAAAACAATTATATTTATGTTATTAAGCAATATTCCACTTTTTATTTTTCGAATAATATAAAATATAAGAATTTAGAATTGAAAATATAAGCAATTTAGGACGATTTAGAACATGGCGTTTACACAAATAAAAGTTGTCAATACTTTGCTAAATTAGGAAATTACGATGCTGATTGTTTTTTTTTTTAATAAAGGGCGATAAACGAGCGTACTGTGCACCTGATGGTAAGTGGATGTTGTGGCCCATAGGCATCTACATATGTCCTCGATTAAGAATGCAAAATGCACTCCTGAGTACTAAGATGGATTGTCTTGTTACACGTATAAAGGATACGTGCAAACAAAAATATCTTTATAGTATATAATTTATATATATAAATATATAGTATATTATTATTTTTACAGTCGACGAAAAGGAATCGTTGAAAATCACAATACTTCATTTTAAAATTTGCAGGTTGCTATAAATACTTTCAAAACGTTAGCTAAAAAACGATCGCATGCCCTGAGTCCTGGGAAAACGATATAAACCCGTAAACAAAGTATGGGGTCGTATCCATTCGATTTTTAACACCTTCATTTTATTTAGATTGTATAGTATAGTATTTATATCTTATTACAACAAAACCGTGGTAGCTCAGTGGTTAACGCTCGCTGTAAATATAACAGAACGCGAGTAACCCGGGTTCGATCCCCGCCGGCACCAATGAAATTGTTAATTGCGATTTTAAGTGCTGATTTACCACGTGCTCGGCGGTGAAGGAAAACATCGTGAGGAAACCTGCATGTCTGAGGAATAAGAAAAAAAATATTTCGAAGACATGTGAAGTTCGTTAACACGCATTTGGGCAGCGCGGCGGACACTTCCTTGCCCTAAACCTGGCCTGAGCCCAGCTGTGGGACGTATATAGGCTGTAACTTTACTTTAATTTAACTTTACTACAACAAATATATGTATGTCTTTGTTACAACTCTTTCCCATCATATACATTTTTCCCTTACCACTTTGACTTTACGCCGTAAAGAAAACTAAGTTGTACAAAATAATAAAGATTACAAGTGTCAACGTCATACATATTCGTATGCGTACATTTTCTGCTTCTTTATTGTTCTTCGATATTGGCTCTCCGGTTCTTGTCAAGCAAAAGCAAGGAGCACGAGAGAGAAAAAGCACGCTCTTACAGAATACCAGCTTAAAATAGCTGGTATTCTGTAAGAGCGTGCTTTTTCTTGGTCGAGCCAACTCATTTACAGCCATAATATAGCTGTACCGGGTATCTACAAGGTAAAAATTCAATTTTCATTCATTTTTCATCATTACAGTCCTTCATAAGTCCACTAATGAACATAGGCTTCCTCCAAGGAATGCTGAGCTACCTGCATCCATCGACTTCCTGCGTGTCGTACCAGGACATCTAGTAGAGGGCCGCACGCACACTTCGTGTAACGGTACAAGGCTGTCTCTCGAGAACCTTTCTTTGAGCTCTATGGCCGAGCCATTGCCACTTCAGCTTATTGATCCGTTTGGCTTCGGTTATTCTGGTTCTACAGCAGATATTCTCATTTTTGAGTCTATTATGCAGAGAAACGTGGTAGAGCTATGCTGCAGTTATATTAGTAGTATAATTGTAGCACGAATGGGTCGGCTCGACCGGGGAAGGACCACGCTCTCACAGAATACCAGCGTAAAACAGTAGCTTAATGCTGCTGTGTTTTGTATTGTGAGTGTAGAGAACCGGAGACCCCTTTTTATTAGAAACGAGGCATTCCATCTTAGTCCTCACGGGTGACAATGCATCTACATTTTGATTTGTAATCGAGGATAGATGTAGATGTCTATGGGCCGCAGCAACCACTTACCATCAGGTGGACTGTGTGCTCGTTTGTCATCCTATCCTATAAAAGAAAAAAAAAAGAAACCACGAGCGTAGTCCTCTCTATAGCTCGCTGAGCAACCTTGAGCTTCCTCATATTGCTAGCAGTAAAGAATTACTACTCAGATCCATAAGTCATGACTGGCTCCACGCACTGGTTAGATTGTACAACCTTATGAGAAGATATGTAGTAATCTTCCGAACGCTGCCCAGCGGAGTTGAGTCCGTCGATTGACTTCTCGGTTGAAGTTGGACTTAGCTAGTCGGACTGTTTATCCCAGGTTTTTAAAAAATATAGAATAAGAGTGACAAACTAGCATAGAGGCCACATGACAGTAGTTAACTTACCATCAGGTGGACTTTACACGACATCATGCTGTGGCCCATAGACATCTACATGTATCCCCTATTATGTCACCTCTGAGGACTAAGATGGAATGCCTTGTTTCCAGTAAAAACAGTCTCCGGATCTCTACACTTACCATACGAAACACATCAGAATTAGGCTGCTATTTCACGCAGGAATTCTGTGAGAGCGTGGTCCAAGTGAACGTACTTGCCAGCAACTTCGAACGTAGTGCTCCTAACAACTACCGGCATAGGTGGACGTTACACACGATCTTTCGGTAACTTTATTCAGACAAAAGATAAAACCTAAAATATATGCGTTTTAGTAATAGTCTATGCTATAATAATTATTATTAGTTGCATACTACGGCTGCGGACTACGTCTCAAGTCTCGAGTCTCAGGTTAGCATCCGCCCACGGTTGCGTAGGTGCTCTGAACTCAGCTAGTAACCAGTCTTTGAACTACATAGCATAATAGGCCTGCGAGTATATAAACTTGTAATTCAACACCAGCTATTTATTCAAATTAAGTGCGGAGAGTAACAGGAATGTACAATCAGGGCCAATGAATACAAGTAAAACAGGCATTGCGAATGATATAAAATCTTGTTCACTACACTTAAATGTTTCAAAGATTTTTATAAAGACAAAATTCCTACTTAAAAAAGAAAAACTTACGAATAATAAAAATTAGTCACTTAAATCATAAAATTATATTGATATAAACCTATACATAAAATAAATCTGTAGAAAAGTCGTCTGTAATTCTAATATATTCTTGAACAAACAAGTCCAGGGGACTAAGTATAGGGTACAGAAGCCAAATTAGTGGTTTTTAGAATTTTTGTCTGTCTGTGTATTAACGGTTCACTCAAAAACTACTGAACCGATATCCATTAAATTTTGTATGCAGGTAGTTGGTAACCCGGGGCAACTTATTGGAAAATTTTTATCCAATTACGGAACTTCAAAAAAGAAGGTTAAGTATTTTCCTTCCTTTAGATGTTAATTTTCTATCGTGATTCTGTTAGTTACATGTATATTTATGCAGGATGGCTGATGTTTTTTCAAATAAATACCATATTTATAAATAAAGTTTCAAAATAACATCAACCTTTGTTCAATAATTTTAAACTATACTTCTATACTCCATGAAACTACGTTTAGTATTACTATTAGTTTTCTAAGTAGTCCCATCTATTATCAAATAGAAAAAAGTACTTTTTGCCAACAGTTACTAATAAAATAATATAAAATATAATTAGATAAATTATATTTATATATACAAATAATGAGATATATAAAATTATTTAAAAACCCTAACGTTTATTTTTTAGCGTTTTTGTTATTTCATTTTTAAAAAGTAATAATTTAAATAAAGATTGTAGTGGCGTAGTCAAAAATATGAAAATCTATATAATTTTTAGTTCAATTACTAATGTATGTGTAAACTGATTTAAGCTGGTCTACTTGCAATTATTATACAATTCTTTTATATTTTTATTATTGTCATGTCTTAAAGTAGTCTATCATTTTGTGAAATAGTAGTAGTAATTTAACACTGTTTCTTGATCATGTCATAATATACATTGTCCGAATCAATCAATAGAGATCGTTTGAAGATATTAAACTCAAATAACTAAACATCATTGCTATTTCATGATATTATGGTCATACCGTCAAGTAGTTTTTCACTGTTTTCGGTGCTGATTGCGTATTTTTAAAACAAACTGAGTTTTTTAGCAGAATCAACGCTACTTTTTTGCCTTATTTATATAATAAATAAATGCTCGCGGCTTTCCAGTCGGACCCCAACCTTCTATCACCGATATTACTAGATAGCATAGTTTTGGCTCTCATTATTTCATCAAATAATAACGCCATGTACTTACTGCTAAATAAACTAATGATAAGTCATTGATAAAATTAAATAATGGAGGCTACTGAATACTTATTCTTTTGGAATCAAAACTTTAAATACCCAGACTGTTGGCCATTATCGGGATGATTTACTGCAATTACCACGTTTGGCGAAATGACTAACCATACTGTTATATTTTATACTGTGTACAGAAAACTGTGATTACGAGAGAAGCTCTTTAGTTGAATATATTGGGTGTCTATCGGCGTAGCTTTAATTTCACCAATTTCATTTGTTATCAAGTTATCTGACGTAAATAATTGAAAATTAAGTGCACTGTGAGATTTTTAACTCTACTCGTATTTGATGGAATAGTTTGTGGCATCGTTGGATTTTTAATTACTAAGTAGATATGGTCAACAATCGTGCAAAAGATTTGTTTCAGTTTCTATGAATTTTATTTAAATAAATACGAGAGCCGTATAACAGGCCGTGTGATTTCATCATGGCACCGGAGCAAAACATGTACGATTCCCTCGAGGTCAAATAAATCTGGTATAGGAAATTTTTCGTACTGACTTATCACGTGTCCGGTGAAGTAGTGAACAATAATTTCGTGAGGAAACCTATATTGTCTGAGTAGTTTAAAGTATTTTAATTGCAATTTGAAGCTTGTTGCAATTTGGATTTACCACGTTTGTGAAGAAAACATAACGAGGAAACCTGCATATTTGGTTCCCCAGTTGAGTTCATTCCGTGTTGGGGTCAGCGCAGCGAAAACTTTTTTGACCAAACATTTTCTGCCGGCTGTGCCCAGTAATGATGACGAGATGTAGGCTGCTACTTTTTACTTTTAATGTGGCAATTATGCGTAGAACCTTCGATCAACAATGTTGATCGAAGCGTAGAACTCATCATCGTCATCATCACAGTCTATCAAAGGTCCACATAGGCCTCTCCCGTAAATTGTTCAATAGACTGGATATTTGCTATTATGATATGAGGTGGCGGATTCTCTTTCGCCGCCACAACAAGGCGAACATTTTTCTACTCCTGTTCATGAGTGTGGTACTTCTCACTCTTTTACTGTGAGTAAGAAGTGAGAGATCTTCATTTGGAATAAAAGTAATTTTAAGAATTTTATCGCGTTTAATTTTAACTATTTTAATACTACACCCATGGACCCATGGTCACGGGAGGTCTGAGGTGATTGACGTCCTGATGTCATAGTTAACGAAGGCTATGAGTCTTGCAGTAGTGAGCTTAGGTATGAATTTTATTTTATTAATTATGGGACCCCAAGCAAATGGTTCTCTATTAAAATTAGGATCTTTTTTTAAATTTCAATAGCCGCGCAAATCATTCTCGGTAGAAATCGCGGTTCTTTAGCGAGGATTTATAGTCTATCAGATTTGATGTAATGCTTGGGACGATGCTGAACAAGTTAACATACTTCAAACTTCCCGGAGCGTTGGTACTTCCAATGAGCGATATGTTCTTTTACGCGGGTTTCTATGGATATATCATCCAAAGGAGAGTAAAAAAAACCCACGTACATAAGGTAGAATTAAACGCTATAAAATTGGTAAATGTTACTTTATTTTATTCGCGTAAATATAAGATCATTAGACGAATTTCATTTATGAAATTTTAGAGACTAGTCAAACGTAAAACAATATCGGCGTTTATTTTATGATGCCAATCGATATTAAATGGGACCAATGATATGAATGAAATACCGAAAATAAACATAATAGGGCGATAATGAAATTCATCATTGTTTTGTTAAAAATAAATTAACTTTAATGATGAAGTGTAAATTAATGTAAATAACGCAATTTTTATTCCAAGAAAATTGACCTGAATGGGTAACTATGGATACATTAGACAACACGCTTGACATAAAAATAGTCGCTGTATATACTTAGATATAAGGTATTAATGCAATTATGAAAAACTTATTTATTCACGTGTTCCTGTAACTTATTATAGTTATGCCAAATATCAATCATCTATGTCTTTGAGAATCCAAGAAAATTCTTTGACAAACAGATATAGATACACAGTACCTACATAGTTATTTAGGATTATATTAAATAAACACTGAACAATTTAGAAATTTGTGATCACATTACCTAAATATGTAATCTAAAGTTTTGATTGTGAACATTTTCAAAAGAATACCTATTATCATTTAACCGAGTAACATGGAGTTTATTATTTATTTTTGCTAGAGTTAGTACAACCTAGCTTATCGCCCTGTATTCGCTTGACGTTGAGTTTCGGGACTGTAAATTTACTGTTAGGATGGAACGGTATACCGTAACCATTATAGTTAATTATCAATAATGAATAAATGTACAGTAAGCAGAGGAAAGCTTGCTTGCTTGTTCCCTATTTTGTACAATTAAAGGTAATTGGCATAATTAAACTCGCACGTTTTGAAAATTCCATCTTGTTTCTGGAGATAGGAAATGGTCGGTTAGTTTCCCGCGACCAATGTGAATTTTTAAAGTTGAATTTCATATATCTGGCATATAACGTAATATCATATTAAGACTCACTAAACCGATATGATATTTATAAAATAAAATAAAGGAAAAGGTGAAATTTAAAAAAAAATTTAAAAAACTTTACTGCGTTTTTATCACATTCTTGCATTGTTATTCTTGAATTTCAGCTATATTCAAAAAAGTTTCCTGCTCATCGGGAAGTTACTTTAAAATCAATTACATGCATCTCTTTGCGTGTTCTATCGCATCTATCACGGGGAGTGCTCTGGGGAATTGTTCGGATTAATCCCAGCCGCCAAATTTCATGAACGCACTATGCGGCAGACCTCCCGATACCATTCACACCAACTGGATGCTTGGCGGTTCTCCACTGTACGTTTCACAAGGAGTTTTCTTCCGCGTACGACCTCTCTGTGGAATAATTTACCACTGGCGATTTTTCCGGACCTATACGACCTGGGGACCTTCAAGAAAAGAGCTTACTCCTTTTTAAAGGGCCGGCAACGCACCTGCAATTCCCCTGGTGTTGCGGTTGTCCATGGGCGGCGGTAATCACTTAACATCAGGTGAACCGTATGCTCGTTTGCCCCCTCTTCTATATAAAAAAAATTACAAAATTCCACCCGGAAAGACCGACAAATAAAAAGGTGACTTAATAAAAACGTGGTAAAATAATTTAATTTATTGTTACACAGGTATACACTAACATGGGGTTTGAATAAAAATAAAACATGTTAAAAATAATGGTATGGATAAAATATCTTCAAAAGAAACATTGTATTACTTTAGTTTAATGTGGTTTTAAATGCTTTATAAGTTCAAATTAGACAATTAAATCTTTTATCTCCTGGACTCGTTAATATTTGTTGCGTTTCGTAGTTAATCTAAATTAAGAACGACTATTATGGATATACATATATTTTAACGCAATGCAGCAGATCTCAAAGATTATTTACTTAGTTCATATCCGGCGACCTCACTGGTCCATTAATGCCATGTTTATTATCATATAAATAAAGTCGAACGATTGGACTAAATTAAAATACTTAAGTTATAGAATACGGAGATAATGGTTCTATACCTACTTTTGGTTGCAGTCAAATTTTTGTGTCCGTAATTAAAATTCTGTTTTGCCTTCAAAATATGTTATAGTATGGTTGTTTGGAAGAGCCGCATACCAGCTATATTATGGGGGTCGGCTTGATCACGGAAGGACTACACTGTATGTTTATATGGCGAGTGTACAGAGTAGGAGTTTTACTGGTAATAAGGCATATAGTTTTAGCCTCAGTGGTAACTCATTTATCTTTAATTATAATCATAACATGCTCCATTGCCAACCTTAATTCCACACAAAATAAGAAACCGGACTATCATCATCATGTTAATGACGGTGGTCATCTTTCTAACTGTATAAGACTGTAACTATCCCAGCTGGTCAAATAACATTTATATGAAAAACAAATGTTGGTAAAGATCCTAGTATGAGTATACAATGGTTAACGTACTATTACACTAGTGATCCGGCCCGGCTTCGCACGGGTGATATCAGGATCTAGACAACAGAGCCACCTACCGGATCCAAATGTGAATCTTAACTATGTAAAGACCCATTCAAATACAACACAAAAATTTCATCAAAATCGATCGACTCTTTTTAGAGGTTTATCGAAACTATTGGACATAGATTGTTTTACTTACATATAATGCTATATACATGCTGCGCATTTTATAGCCTCCAGTAATTTTCGAAAGATGTCGCCGCGGTCAAAATCAGTTAGAGGAACAGGCATTAAGGAATATTTGTGTTATTTAAATATTTGTTTTTTATATAGTGGTTTTTTGTTGACACTTATATTTATCAAAGAGGCAATTTTAACAGTTTTATTTCTCTTTTTTATTAATTTTTCAATTACCTCATTCAAAATTTTTACGCCAACTGTTTTAGAAGTACCAAGCGCAAATAAAAAAATCACGCTTGTCTATAGTCATTGTACGAGTACGTTCCAAAATATATTCAGCATTCGTGAAATTTACGTCTAGTGCTCTGTGAATATAATTATCATATCTCTGTAACCCAATTCACGCCACATCTGCCCCATTTACGAAATGATAAATAATAATCTCTATATTCGATATTTTGTTACGCTGCGCTGTGGATATTTATATAAATTTGCGTTCCATAGATAATTGTGGCCTTCTGGTCGATATCTATTGCGGCCAGATTTTTACCAGTTATTTATCCCTTATTGCAAACACCTCGCCTCCAACACTTCAACTAGTGTATCTCTATCTCTTCAGTTCCAATAAAGTCAACTGCTGGATATTAAATTCTTCACTTTAGGTCATATAGTTCTTAGAGCTATACAGCTGGTGCATTGCTACTTAAGCTTACTGATCCGATGGCTTTGCTGCTTACGTACGTGGCGGCACGTAGACAACTATATCAACTCTCGATTAAGAATCGAAATGCTTTGTGGTTTTCGAGGACTAAGATTAAGCATTCCGCCTCGTGACCAGTAAAAAGGATCAAATTTGAAAAAGGATGTACTAAAACTCTATAAAAACGAGACATTACGACAAAAACACAAGATGGAAAGAGATAGATAATAGATTGTCAACTCCACAGTCGTTTTAACGGTAAATGACCTTTCGTATCGCTGCTAGTTGGCCGTAGTTTAATTAAAATGTTGTTGTTCACCACTCCCCCGTATTGTCCCGCTGGTGTCGTAAGAGGGTTCAGAGGAAAATGAAACAGGAGACGGCCAGCAGCATTTTCCCCAATATAAACTCAAAATAATATAAATATTCGCTTTTTAACTCAAAACAACTTTAGATATTTAATATTCATTTTTATAGATTTAACATCAGATACTTACCCACCTGCTAAGTATTGCAATATATAATAATAGGGAGGCCTACGTTCGGCAGCTGGCATTCAACATGCTGTAATGAACAAAATAGAATGACCTCAAAGGTGCGAATCGTCAGGTGGGTACTAACAGCAATCGTTTCGTCAATTAGATTCGAAAATGTGTAAAGTCTTTCTATATTATTTACGTGATATATAAATTTCTTGACCAGGGAAGGATCACGCTTCAACTGAATACCAGCGTAAAATAGCAGCTCAATGCCGCTGTCTTTCGTATAGTAAGAGTGTAGAGAACCGGAGAGACCCCTTTTACAGGCAACGAAGCATTCTATCTTAGTCTTTAGGGGCGACAACGCATCTGCATTTTGATTCTTGTTTGAGGATAGATGTAGATATCTATTGACCACATAATCCACTTGCAATTAAGCGTGTGTGCTGTTCACAACGTTTGAACGTCTTGATCGATTGGGATGCAGTTTGCAGCGTTATTAAGATCTCAATTTGGAAAAGATTTGGTGATAATATGAACTGATTCGGACGAGTAGATTTTGAGAACTCTCAAAAATAAAAATTTTGAAATTATGACGTTGAATATGAATATCGGATAAATTTAAAAAAAAAACATAATTTTTCTTTAATGTATCTCACGAACGAATCAACCGACTTTGACTGGACTGGTGGCGATCGACCTGGTTTTTCAAGGTTAAAAGCTGCTTAGTTTTCGGATTTGCACACACACACACACACACGCACACACACACACATACACACACACACACACACACACACACACACACACACACACACACACAAACACGGGGTAAAACAGTAACTTCCCGATTTTTTTTCAATTTTCTTAGCAAGAAGTTAAAAAAGGCTTGGCTACGAAATATTTCCTGACTGAGGGCTATGACGATATTTTCATTTGAAATGATGCCAGCTTAGCGATGAGAAACAGATTCAATAGTGCGAAGTTTTAGATACAACGAAAGTTCGTGACAATTATCTACTACTATTTTTTATATATAGAATACCAGCGTCAAATAGTAGCTTAATGCTGCTGTGTTTCGTATGGTTAGTGTAGAGAACCGGAGACCCTTTATACTGGAAACGAGGCATTCCACCTATGTCCTCATGGATGACTATGTATCTGCATTTTCATTCGTAATCGAGGATAGATGTAGATCTCTATGGGCCACTGCAACCACTTACCATCAGGTGAACTGTGTGCTCGTTTGTCGTCCTATCCTATAAAATAAAATAAAAAATAAAGTCGATGTCTATTGTATGAGATTTCATGTGATGGTAAAAGTTTCAAAGTATTTTTTTTATAAAAAATGGAGTGACAGCAGCAGGAAAAGTTGTTCTAACTTTACATTACATACATAACATTAGTAATTGAAAACCAATACTTCGTATATTACATTAATTTTAGGCTAACGTGAGGCTTCAGAAAACCGTTTTTATTGTGAATACCTTCCCAAAGTGTTCAAAATTAAAAGTAAAAAGTATTTTTTTTTTGAAAAAAATGGAATAACAGCATCAGGAAAAGTCAGAACACATTAGTAATTGAAAACCCATACTTCGTATATTACATAAAATTTAGCCTAACCTGAGGCTTCAGAAAACCGTTCTTATTGTGAATACCTTCCCAAAGGGTTCGTTAAAGTTCGTAAATTAAAAGTAAAAATAATAAAATGGTTCGTCGCCCTCGCGTTCCGAACATCGTTCTCTTTTATTAGTTTTTTTTTTGTGGCAGGTCTTTATGCGTTGGGATTTTATTTCTTTTTGTTGTGGCCAACCTTGTACGGAGTGCAGCCTTCGTTAGCGAGCACAAGGTCACCGCGGTTTACACTCTGTTAAGGACCAGTCCGGCTTTTTTAGACAAGTTGGACAGAAACAAAAACTAGATGTACAAACATAATAATATCGAAACGTTTTTTGTTATCTGTACTTCGCTTTTACAGATATTATTGAGTATGTCAATGGGGAATGGGATTAATAAACCTGTTTTATTTATTATTGAATTTTCACTGTTAATGTCAGTTCAACACTTGCAGTTATTTATTTATTTATATACATTGAATTTGAGCGAAATTTCATTCACATTGTTATAAAATAATTACATTATGACATGGCAACCCCTTTTGTTAACTTATATACGTACTTGGCCTAAAGGTCTAGATACCAGGCCATAAACTCCAAAAAAATATATACGTACCAGCTTTATTAGTGGACGATAAAACTACGAGCTAGACATGGCGCCCACGTTAATACATAGCGTTATCATGTTCAGATAAATAGTGATAATCCCGGTGATATCATATTTGGCGACGATACTGCCCTCTGTTTGTTGAGCACTCGACGGATTGTGACGCAAATATCTTCTGTGACTGGCAGTGAAAATGCGTAACTCGGTGCTTAAATACGACATAGGATGGATAATATCTGTCTATGTTTTATAAAAAAAATATGATAGGGTAGGACTCTATACCTGATACCTATATTAGATGATTCTACTAAAATAAAAATATTGTCAGCGTTACATTACCTTACATTGTACAAAGATTTTTCCGCTAAACTTTGAACTTCTTTTCCTGAGTAGTTAGAAATTTAGGCCGTTTTAAAAACACAGCATCTGTTTATAATAGATAATAAATATGTATCAAATTAATATTTCCATGTTTTTCCATTGCATTCATAAATTTGCATACCATGAATACCCTTACGATACTGTACAGAACGTGGTTTAAAAACTCCAAGAAGTTTATGTTTAATTCATTAAGAAATAAATATTATTACTTTATTTTCTTTGTTGAACTTTGATGGAACCAGTGTAATTTATTTCGTGGACGTAGTCCAAATTCACTTGTAAATAACACTAACGCGTGACGTAATGTGAGGAATGACTGTAACAAATACGGTTTTTACTGTCTGTTAGAACCGGGAAGACCTATTATATTCACAAGGTCTAGCATTTATAAAGTACGTAACATATTTTAGTTCAATCTTTATATCCTCAGTGAAAGCAGAGTAACCAACATAAGTCAGTAAACTGGAGAAGCAACATGGCTACGCTAACTTCGGGATTCCTGGCTCCTACTAAGAATATATAGACAGAAAATTTCAATAGCTGATTTATGCTGGTCCAACCATCATCATTCGCATTCAGCAGTCGTGTTTACTATCGCTAGAGTAAATCATCATCGTCATACACCTCTTCACAAATCCAGTGTCGAACATAAGCCATAATACGCCATATACCACAACGGCCTGTACCATGTGTGTATGATGAAATTGTAAATAAAAAATAGATGGATTGGTAACTAAGGTTTGGCGCTTTCCACTTCTATTCGCCAGGGGCCATATTCGATCACATATCCTAGGGGATAATCCAACACTTCTCGGCTAAAATATAAATAGAACATAAGTAGACTAGAAAACTACGAAAACTTTAACAATATTTCACACAGGACAGAATATACCTTTTAAAAATCATAATATTTAGGACATCAGATCATTAATGGGAAATAACGTTTATAAAGTTTGTTTGTTTCTGTATTAGCAAATCTGCTTGAGTAGAATTTTTATTCAAATAAAAACGAGGCCACGATAAACGTGATGGTAAGTGGATGATGTGCGTATAGAGACCTACATTAAATTGTTAAAATGTAGATTCGTTGTCCCTCCTTAAGAATAAGATGACATGCCTCATTAACAGTGAAAAGGGTCTCCGGTTTTCGTATCCCACCCTATAAAACATAGCAGCATTATACTGCTATTTCTTGAGGTTTTGCGATAGTATGTCCATTCGAGCTGTAGTCGTAATGCGGATTTATCACTGTAATCGTCTGAATTTGAGTGAAATTTCTATTATTTTTTTTTCAAAATAGACGAGTTCGGAATATACTAATAATGTTGTTTCATAAAATATTGAAAGTTGCCAGTGCACTGTTTACACGTGCATACAATTTTCATAATTATGAAAAGCCCCGTAATACAATATGTGCTCGTAAACCAAACGTTGGGAGATTTATGCCACTTAACAAACTATGATGTTTATGTACAAGATACATTGTTACTGCTTGTACACTTGTGTCACGAAACGTCTGCGAAGTTCCATTTAAAAGCGATTTAGCGAGGCGACTTGGATGCGGCGTAATGTTTTCTCCTCAAATGAGTTTAGTTCCCAGGCAATTGTTGCTGCCGCCTTTTATGGTGATCTTCAT